>BOPP01000078.1:3377400-3447802 GCA_017312745.1 Gryllus bimaculatus | reverse complement strand
CAATTATTAAAATATCATATTGAAATGTTATTTATTAGCAGATAATTTATCTACTGTATAATATTCTTAATCTAACTGTAAAAAGTATTGTATTTCTAGGCCAATGACCCATCTCGATCAGGTTTTGTTCAGTTTTCCTTGATCCTTTGAGCAAATGCTGAGATGGCCCCTTGTTTGCTCCTGAACAGTAAATATAATTTGCTCTCTCCACCCAAGGCATCATATTGACTCGTCATACACGATTGTAATTGTATATGTGACTCAATAAATATTATTATTATTATTATTATTATTATATTATTTTATATTATTGTTATTATTATTATTTACTGTATTCTAATTTAATATTAAATCTTATTACAAATATTTTTTTTTTATAGTAGGTTGGAGATGTTTCACATCCATGTAATCTCATAAACATTTCATCTAAGTCTGTCTTATCAACAACAAATTAAAATTCAAAACGAATACAAACTAATTTTATCGCTATAAAATTCTAAATAATAATTATTTGTCTGTATTTTATCAATTTAATGATTTACACATTGAAAAAGTACTGTATTAAATATTATTCAGGAAAACAATCTGATTTTTAAGTAAAAAATCTGTTATCTAATTTTAAAACTCATAATTTGTTCCATTTTACACAATGGTTTCCCCCCATTTAATGGGACCGTAAGACAATTAATAATTATTTACATAGTTTTATATTGAATATTTCCGAAATTGGATTATTTTCCATGATCATGATTGATAATATTAACCTTTTCAATATCTATCATATGTTTCTGTTCTATTTATGTTTTGTGAGTTGTGTCTGCTGGGATAGGGCAGGATATTATTTTTATGTTCCATTATTCATTTCTTTAGTTTTCTTTTAGTTTGTCCCACATAATTATCAAGACAGTCTTAGCACTTAATTTGATATACAATGTTCTGTTCCATTAGGATAATTTTGTCTTTTTAGTTATTAACATATGTCTTTTTATTGGTAATTTTGTGAACTATCTTAGTATCAATTATGTAGGTATACTATTGTTTTTGCAATACATGCATATGTATGTACTTGGTATACATGGTAAAATTATTCTACTTGGTTCCTAATGATTTTTATTTGACATTAAATTGATCTTGAAACTAGCCAAAAGTTGATTAATATATTTTTCAATAAAATTAGATGGATAGTTATTGAAATGGAATTGGTTCCTATGTTTAGATTTGTATGATATTATCTGGGTTTAAGTAGAGTAATGGTACCTAAAATCATTACTCTAAATTGTTTGAATAGACTAAAAACAACAAAAACTGACAACAACAATAGGCAATTGGTATTATTTATGAGTTGGTTGATTATTTATAACAATCGAGATGGTTATAGTGACTGTCAAAAAGGCAACATGGGGCCATTCTGAGACAATTTGAAATATGTCAATGCACTGCAACTAGACATTATGTAGTTGTTCAAATTAAGAAAATTATGCCTTCAAGGATTCTTTTTGAAAGATAATATGGTTTCCTTCTGATAATTAGTGTACAAAATAATTATGTTACATTATTGCCTCTTTTCAAATATATGCAAAAATAGCACTGTCGTTGAATTGTAATCACTAATGTTTTTATTTGACAGCTCTGTAGCATGGACAACAGTTCTGAAAGTACTGCTTATGATTGGGACTACATGGCATGACTTAGTCAATGTGACAATTATCACCAGTTACTTCTTACAAGCACAGCTTCTCATCTCGTATCTTCACACTCTGAAATTGAAGCTACTTGAAAATTCTATTCCTAGCTTGGATTGGTTACGAGTAAGAATATTTTTTTAATTACTTTAACCATTTTCAAAGAGAGTGATGTCCTAAGGTCTCTGGGAGATTCCATATTGTTGATTTGTAACTTCCTGAGTGATAATCTGCAAGAAAGTGGTCTTGATCTCAGACAGCCTTTTGCCGAATAAAGCAAGTTCTAAACAAGGCTCTAGATATTTCATAACCATCAGTTGTGAAAGCCTTTGATTTTTTCATACATAGATTACCAAAAGAACTGGGGAATATCCCCACTTAAAGTATGTTTAAATAAATTTTGAAAAACAACCTCCTCAAATTGAAGGGACTGTGAATGGAACACAAAAACTCCCTTTTTGTGTATCTGCATTATGAACAACCATTTTTGATGCAAGAAATCATTCATAAAAGGATATTTTATGGCATAGACTGTCCTCTTCCCTTGTTCTCCCTGCCTGCCTTCATTACCCCTTCATCACCACCCATCCTTACTGCCCATCTTCGCCGTCTTTGCTGACTGTCCTTACCACCTGCCCTCCCTGCGTGATGTCATAATACTAACATCTTATACTGTCAACTGCAAAACTATTTTTGAAATTAGTTTCCAAAATTAATTTTGGTTCTTTTATAAATGCATGTTGTTATACAAAAAAATAGCTTACACTACTCATTTATAATGTTCCTTTATTGTATTTGTACAAATTTGAAAACTCACTCCTAACATCTCTCATTTTCAAAACATGTACTTACTTATGCAATAAAGCATAGCATTATAAACTAGTTACTTAATATACTATAAAAATTCTTATTTTTCCAATGATAAATTTGATAAATTGTTCTCTCAAACGACTTCACTTTGTTTATAGACTTAAAAAGAAATTAGTTTTCTTGTTCAATGTTCACCTGTTTGCTTCTACATCACTTACAGTTTAAACATAAAAAATTTTTAAAAAAATTGCATAAAACATTTTTCATAATGGTGCCATTACTCTGACGAGTGAAATTATTTCATAGTTAGGCATTATTTACACTGACATTCATATGCATTTTAGAACTACTAAATATTAACATTTACTCTTAAATATTCTTTATCATAATTGTCTTAATTATCATACTTCCCTTTTAGTTCATTATATCCCTGACTATTATTAGAACTATGGTTAATATTTGAAATATAAGGAGAATGTGAAAATATTTTATCCAAATCTTTCTCTGAATTAATGATGTCGTTTGCAGAAATGATTTTGCTTCCATGAGCATAGCTAAGGGGGAGGGGGGGCACAGGGAGGAAGGTCAACTTCACTCCTAAATCTTTAACATTCTATCCCTTATCTTATAAAATATATTTTAAGGAATATACTTTACATGTTTTTAAAAAAATTAACTCTTCTAAAACTAATTCAAGACAATATTTCTCTTGTTCCTGTTGATGCATTCCTTATTTCAGTAGTATGGACACCTGTGTTGTAGCTCTCACACACAATCAGTCTTTATAAATAAGTTATCTAAAGAGAGATAATTTCACAGAGATGTTACAAATTGTACTGTCTCTGGGAGAGGGAAAAAAGAACTAACACCAAACGCATATAAATATTCAATATCAGATGCAACCCGCAACACTCGGACAGTATTCTGAATCTATATACTTTAATGACTCCTAAACGATGCGTTCTAGGGCCTTAAACGCTGAAATTTTGGATCCAAAGACCTCTTATTCACTTATCACTAGGGCCTGGATAATTATGTAATTACATACATTCCTAACGTAACTCTGTCAAGTCGAATCAACGATATCTTCACTTTTCATATCTGTTAGTGTCCAAAAACATTGACTTTTTAGAACATATTTTTACATATTTTACCCGAAAGTACATATACTTATATATTTTACCCAAAACATGTTTTTACATATTATTGAATTTTTACATTTCGCCGCAATTTTCTAGATTTAATTCATTTTTTTCCTGTTTTTGTGTTGGATAAGTAATCTCCCACACAAAGAATTCAGCTTTGTCAAACATTTTTTCTGTAGACTCCTCTTTAAAATGTCGCTATTGCATCGCGTTGAAATGAGTCAGTTCATTATTAACAACGATATTGCAAATAAAAGGGCAAGGCAACGACGCAATCTCTAGCATCTTGGGTGTTAGTTTTCAGCGCGAGTATCGCAAAGAACAGAAAGGAAGTTAGGTTTGTGAAAATGATACGTTTAATAGGCGATATCGCGCACCCACTTCGCTTCTTTCACGGGTCTCCATTGACCCTCCATTGGCTCTTCACATACTGCACGACTGTTCACCGCAATGCACGCTTAACAGCCCTGCTTTCACTTCAGACTGACTTAGACTGCATACTGGCTGACTACATACTAACGCTGACTGACTATTTACTTGTGACCGACTCGCGGTCGACGGCAGCGGTGAATTTATACTTGTCGCCCGTCTCGACACTTCCGGAACTTGCGCCACACCTCTACGCGACTCGCAAATAACCCAGAACCGTTCAGTTCTTCTCGATTTTTATACGGTTCTATACAATCTAATCATTACTGCTGCGATCTCTTGCTCAATGGTCAGCAGGTTCAGTTGGTCTGCTGTTCGGCTCATCTTGAAATTTGCCTGCAGGTTTTTTGTCTTCATTTGGCGTCAGGGATGTGCTCCGGTCTCTCTCGAGTTCTTTATCCGATAAAAAAACCGTTTTGGCTTCTACGCGAAGGATGTGAGTGCACTTGTGTCCGTTCTCGTCGCATCTGTAGCAGCATCTCTTTCTCACCGTTTCATGGCTATCTGCGCCTATGTAGTGTCATGAGAAGTGTTTGTATCTTAAGCACTTGCAGCATCGGACATAACTGCGCGCTTTTTCACTGTAAAGCATACCCTCCCCTCTCGGAGGTTCGATTTTCGGAGGAGAACGTGCGCGTTCATTGCCACACGACAATCTCTTGGTCGAGGTTGTTTGTGTGTTTGATTCAACTAGTGCTTTGTACCCTAGCTTCTTTTTTCTTAACACCTTTTTACTTTCTCGCTACCGCGTACACAGTACAGAGAAAATTATATATTGTTGTGTAAAAAACGGTGAATTTTCGTCAAAACTCTTACTGGCGGGCTCTGGTAACGAAAATGTAGATTAATTCTTGCTAAATTTAGAAACAAATCCTATAACACGTGGTGTAGCCAGGATCCATGTTTTGTGGGTCCTTGATACCGAAAAATTGAAGGACGGCGAAACGTCTTTCTGTACGCCCGTCAGTCTGCTCGTGACCAACACTACTGGCTGAACCGTTCAGTCGATTGTGTCCAAAATTGATATTCTCTTATCTATTTGGCTGATGTTGCGGCCCCTTTGTTTTGGAACTGATATTTTAATTTTGGGGGAACTTAACATGAGGCCCCTTGGCGTATTTTAAAAAAATGCTCCATCGCTCTTTATTAAAATTTGTTGTTGATAGTGTAGAGGACGTTTAAGAGAATGGTGCAGGTTTCATTTTTGTTAAAAACTCTGATACTTCGATAATTCCAAAAATTAAATTTTTTTGGCATCTTTCTACAACTACAATTATGAAGCTCGAGTTTTCCCCCTTAATGAAATCTGTTCCTTAAATATAGATTTTTTAATATAAAGTCATATACAATTTTTCGAAAATTTAAGTATTTTTCGCGTAATTTTGCGTGAAAGAACGTGCTGTTTTAGTACTAGTTAATTAATGAACGGCCTGTATATATTTCAATATATATATATATATATATATATATATATATATATATATATATATATATTCATTTTATCAAAAACCTTATTAATAAGCCCGTAAAATTTCAGATGAATATCGAAAAATATATCAACTTAATTATATTCTCTTACCAATTGTAGTTTTTCACATTTACAAATTTTGTCAGGAGAAGTGGATGTACTATTTAGATTTCACAGGAATATGTTTATAACTTGATGTGCAATCATATGTAGTATGATGAACCCTCCCGACGGAATACGCCGGCGACTTGTGCGTACCGAGTCTAGCGGGGTCCAACAATGTGTCGAAACACGTGACTGTTCGTCAGGTCGCTCGGGCTAAGTTTATTTAGATGTGGGCGCCAAGTGCGATACCAACCTGCCTCCTGGGCCAGCTCTAGAGATCTCAAAGGGTAAGTCACTCTGAGTCAGGATGATGCACATGCCTTTAACTTATTAATTAAAACAATTTCAATTGATGGTTTAAGTGTTGTCCGTTGGAATGAAGGGCACACATTTTCAAAACGACATTATTCTATTTCATGGCCATTAATGTCTTTGGAACTATGCTCTTCTTTGTCCACTGGCTTTGCAGTCTTTTAATTCTGGACAGAGTCCTACAGTGATCAATTTTGGGTTACCTCACTGTTGAGAACTGCTCGTCGCCGTCCTGGATTCGCGCTCAAATCGCGCACGCCGGGTAATGCCTCTGGAGGAGGAGCGGCGTCGAAAGTCGAAGGGTAGGTGCGGGCTCGCGTCGCACTGGTGCACCCCTGGATCCGCAGAACGCGCCCTCGCTCTCGTACCGATGATGAAGGCATGTGTTTCTTCACTGGAGACGCCGTCATATGTCACCCTACCCGCGTCGGAATGCACGTCGCGGCAGGTTTCTCTCCGTGACGAGTGATTTTCGAATGTTGTGACTTTCGTCCGTAGAACGGAATAAATTCCGCTGACCTGGTTATTTCGCTTGATAAAAGTTTCAAATAATACACCGGTTCCAGAGAGGATGGCATCCGGTAAAGCGAACACTTTGTAGCTTTCTAGTTACGATTTTAAACAATCACAGAACTCGAAGGTTTGTTTGTGAAGAAATGCGTCTTTGTTCGATGAAAATCAAACAGCCTTTCTCGATGGCTTTCAGACCACATCTGCTTCTCTAATCTCTACCTTGTGCTACCATCCCTCTGTGTACGTGCCCTCCCTAGGCCGCTATTGGTTCGCTTAGCTACTTTTAGAATATTCTATAGGGTTGTGAATACCTATTTGTCGGCCCAGTTACCACTTTGGTGACCTATATAATCTGATCGTTCCAATAGGTTGTCATTATTTAGCTAATGTAGACAATGGGTGGCCGGGCGGGGGACATCTAATGGGAACCGGCGCGCTGGGTGAAGAATTACACCTTGTACAAAAAATATTAGCGAGGGGGCATTTACGAGACAATCGATAATCCAATTTTTCACGGCAACGCGGGTGTCAAGTGCGCGAGTCACGGTTTGGTGAATGTCGAGTGGGTTCTTTGCTTTTAGGGCGGGAGTCCCGGAGGTGGGGTGTCTAAAAAAACTCTTTGTTGCAAGTGGGAGGGTGGCTTTGGAAGAGCGACGCCGTCGCCCTTAGTCGAGTTTTATAGGCTTTCGTGTCAGCTGGCAGCTGCACGTAGGTAATGTGACGGGGGATGGGGCGGGGAAAGCTTCGGGGCGCATGGGCAATGACAAGCACGTGAGATGAGATATCTCAGTAGTGTTTTAAAATTAATTATTTTTGTTTTTGAAGAGTTAATATACAAGTTATTCTCATATTGCTATCATTTGCATCAAATTCCTTCTGCTTGACTTACATGCGAGCCTTCATTGGAGTACAACGATTATATCATCATCATACATGAATGCCTTACAGTTATTTACATCTCTGAGTAAACTATTGACATATATAATGAATAACACTGATCCTATACTGCTTCTCTGGTGTATCCCGTATTTTGGGCAATTGGCGTAATTGCCCAATGCAGAACAATTGTCCAAAGGCAGAATAATCAAATACAAATTATCTCATTAGTTTAAAACGTAAACATGTCTAATAATTGTGTGAAGGTTAATTAGTGAGATCAAAAATCATTATTTTTGTGTTTAATACATTTGTAATTGTTTCTTAATATGTTTCAGTTAAATGAAAATACCACATTTTATTTATGTTTCCAGGAAATTGGCACCTTTCAAAAATTACTGGAATATTTAAATGATGAATTTGCACCAAGTGTATGTCTTTTTGCTATTGTAAATATAACTCGAGCTACATCAGGCATAATTTGGCTGCTGAATGCAGATACAATAGACACAATAACGTTACATATTTCCGGAATAAGTATACTAAACGTTTTGTTGTGGGTGTGTTTAAGTATAGCCCCATTTGTTCAAGTAAGTGTCAATTTTTTCAATTATTTCTTTATTTTTTAATTATTGATGTGTGATTGAATTTTTAGGTATCCCTTGCTAAATACAATTACAAATAATATATTTTATTTGAATTATCATTCGATTTATGATAAAGCCATTGACTGCAATTGTTACTCAGTAAATTAAAATGCTACTTTGTAGGTAACTAATCATTCTTAAACTTGCATGTAATTTTCCTAACTCTTGTCAATGAAACGACTTTTACTCGAAGAAAGGGGTTAATAGGATTAAGTAGTTGGAAACGAGTTGAAAAAAATTGGATAAGAATTATCGTTAATAGTAGTTTATGCAATTAGTTTGTAATGTTAAGCTTTATTGCATGAGTAATGTTTTGAAAACGAGTGACGTTAGGAGCAAGTTTTCAAATTTGTACGAATGCAATAAAGCAACATTATAAACTCAATTTTGCGAAACAACTTTCTTGTGATATCTCTGGTATTTGACATCTGAACGAGAAAACGGTGCTCAGCTGTTCCGTTTACCGCTACCTTACAGCAATTCTCTCACTGCGATTGGCTGAATGTGTGATGCCGTAATCATTCGTGGCTTAAAATGCCATTTTATGAACGATTTCCATATTTTAGTACCTACTTAATATTTTAATTTTAAAAATGGCAATTCTTTTAATGTTTTGGATTTTATACAGGTTAATTTTAAGTGTATTGGGTTTTGGCGGTAGATTGTGAGGCGCCGGTAGTTGTTGAGTAGTCATGTACTCTGGTATGTGATCAAATATAAAAGATTTGCCAAGTATGACCATGGATTTCTGAGATAATATGTAGTATGTTGTATTGTAATTATTTTAAAATTACATTCATTATTTGTTCAAGTATTTTTCCATCATTGTTATTTACTAGACCACCAGTCTTTTGTTTTTGGCTTTTGGGTCTCCTTGAAATATTGTAATTTTTTGTTGATTTGGTGTTGTTCTGTTATAGAGTTTATTGCTCTTAGGTGGCCTTTGTCATTGTTTTTTGTTCTACTGATCTGTATATTGTGTACTCTATGATATTTCACTCTGTTATCTTCCTGGACCTTACCTCCTTCTATTAATTACTGTTTTATAGAGAATTATACTCTTGGGTTCAAAATCAATTATTTTTATTTCAGGCAGCACGATTAACAAGCATTTGTAAAATATTTCGTCAGCTAGGCCATGAAGTTCGAGGTCGGCCTTTTGTCTATGTGGATACTCCAGGTGACACTTTAGATACCATTCTTCTCTACACTTCATCTTTGCGAATGACAGCAAAGCTATATGAAATACCAATATCTGGCCGATGCATCTGTCTAGGACTGACTGTGTGCACTGTTATTCTTTTGACTTTAGGGCAATCTCATTTTTTCTGAAATGAAAAATGTGGAAAAAATCAATTTTTATGGTTGTACATCATAGGCGTAACAAGGCCAATGTTTTGGAGGAGGAGGGATAAGCCAAAAAATGTTATTAAATTGAATTAATATATTCTTGAATTATGTGAAAGAACTGTTTGAAAATTTGTATGATATTATTATTATTTATTACTTACTGTATAAGTCACTAATAAAGTGATAGAATATTAAAAAATTCGACCAGATATTGATTTATCGTAATCGTCTAACAGCCCCGCACGCCCCGTCTTCCTCGCATGTCCTATCCGGCCTGCCACGGCCGTCCTTCCCCCACACCTCCCTCTCGCCCATCCCGCCCCTTCCGTTCTATCTGCTCCTTCCGCTATTCACGCTATTAAAAAAAAAATAGTTGCGTCTGTATAGACGCAACGCGTCTTCAAGCCCATTGAAGGGCGTCGAGTGCTTTGAGCTTTCGGTGTAATCCTCTATTGGCTAACATTGTCATATCCGTCACGTCGCGTCGCAGTCAGTTGTCGAAAGGACCACCAGGTAGCATCTCCACCTACGCGCCTCCGACCATGCGATACCTCCTACCCTCCGATAAGCGGCAAAACTCTTCAAACGCCGTCACCGCTGCACGCCACGGCCGTACCGCCGCTCTCCGTGAAATGGGGTGGGTTCTGCAGGGATAGGTTTCTCCAACCCTTCGGCGACAACGAACAAAGGGACCGCAACAGGTAAAACGCCACGACCGGCGGCGCAGTGGGAATACCATCATTTAAAGCTGTGTTTGCTTGCGGCGGCGCGTACGCCCCTCCTGCGCTTCTCGTGTGCGAGGTCCGCGCCGAACGCCGCAGCAGCTCGAGCCCGCCGCCACGTGGGAAGATCTCCGCTTCAAACAATGCTCTGGCTAACGAGCCGCGGCGTTGGGAAGCGCGCCGCGGTGAGGACGTGAGAAAAGGTCCTAAAGGTGTGGAAGGTTGCGGCGCTGGTGGCAGGGAGAGTAGCCGGTGGCAGCAGGTCCAAACGGCACTTTCCGACAAGGAGAAAGGACGGACTATATTGCGAGCAATATGTGCATATTTTAAAAAATACGAAAACAAGATCTTCTCAAAAACGGCTTGAACGTTCTTCTTTAAATTTTTTGTAGGGATAGTTCTAAATGTACTTTATAATATGACATAGACGCTATATTGCTCTATTAATTTTTGTTCGAAAAATTATAAAAATGTAATTTTATTGACTTGTTTCCCACGTCGATAATGTTTACACTAGCGTTGATTTATATATATATATATATATTTATCAACGCTAGTGAAAACACTATTGCATTTGTGACTGCGGAAGTGCTTGAAATGATTTCATATAACGTTTTTCGGAAAAGATCATCAAATTTCGTATTTACAGTAGCGCTGAAGCGCCAGTTTTTTACAAACGGCTCCAAATTTTTCAATGAAAATTACCATTTAGGATCAATTTTTAGTTTTTAATAATCTTAAAATAATATTTCTGCTCTTCAATTAGAAAATCGAAAAATTAAGAAAATGTCAAAAAATATACTTTGAGCGGCGACAGATTTTATTAACACCAGCAAAACAGTATTGTATCATTGCAACACATTTGAAGCCATTACAAAGTCTATTTCCCTCTGAATTGAATGCCCTTTCAGTAGCAATACCGATTGAGGTGCTGATCTCTGCTAAAGATTGTTGCTTTGAGTTCTGAGTAAGCATCTGTGGTGCAAAAGTCAATGACAATCCACTGTGTATCTCCATAAAAAAGATAATATGAATACTTTTCGAATAATTGAATAAATAATCAATATTCAGGAGCAAGAAACTGACGTACGGCACAATACAAAATAATAATACCGTACTGAATGTTTAAAAAATTC
Source organism: Gryllus bimaculatus (assembly GCA_017312745.1). Lineage (NCBI taxonomy): Eukaryota > Metazoa > Arthropoda > Insecta > Orthoptera > Gryllidae > Gryllus > Gryllus bimaculatus. The sequence goes on along the minus strand of BOPP01000078.1, from coordinate 3,436,607 downwards.
TATTAACCCTCAAGATCAACCTTTTTCTCAGGGAGTAGTATCAAAGTGAGTCATTGGGAATATTAATTGAATTAAGATTTTCATTCACTAATCATTATATTCATCAAATTACAGTTTTCTGAATATCTGGTTACTATCAAACGCAATGTTCTCCAGGAGTGATGATATTTTAATTGTTTCCAGACGATCCGGAGAAATGTACGCTCTTGCTGCCCCGATCCATTAAAATGCGCGCGAACGTCTCCCTTTGAACTGATTTAGGCTTATAATTGTGCAAAATTAGCTACCAAATGAAATGTTTTTAAAAGCATGTGCAACAGTTAATTTTGTTACAATTTTAAAATTTCAAGTCAGATCTCTCAGGTCACTATAAGAGCCCATGTTAAAACAGCAAATTTTACGTTCTCGTTACGCAAAAACTGGACCGTGAAATCGATTCAAACTCTACCAGAACATTGAAGAACCTCTCATCTTTCGATTAATACAATAAAAAAGGCATGTTAAACATAACACTCCGTAACGCTCCGTATGTAATTAACATCCGCAAAAGTTTTACTGTCCAACCTCGAGCTGTTCCTCGTTGGTAGTGCAATTTTCAAGTGTACAGTCTGTGTAGTGTAGGTCATCAGCATCAGACCACTTGGATATTCAATTTTAGTGCAATCTCTGGCTGTTCCCGGAAAGCACATATATTACACGGTACTCAAATATCAAAATATAAAACAATATCTAAGCAGCCACAATATACAATATTTACATGCAACATATACTATATTTTTAGTTATGCATCAAAAACATATTGTGAACTACTCAGATTATTAAAAGATAAATTGTGTAATACAAGGTATACTGCTGCTTTCTGTACATTTTTACTAAAACTAATATTATTTAAACAAAGAAAATTTAAATTATTTTTTTATAAAACTGTAATTTAAAATTTTGCTAATGCTCTCTGTTAATGTATTACATGCACATGTCTTGAGCCCTGGAGACGCGCAAGTGAATAAAGCAAGATATTGCAATATTAATGCAGTAGCCAGAGCTTAGTCTTTTGAATAAAGAAGGCCAAACAAATCCTTGATCCATATTAGCACTCCCAGATTCAGATCCTGTTATGTGTTTGGATCATATGAGCGCTCTCTGGATTATCGTACCAGTTTTTTTTTTCAGGAGTCTCTGATTAAAGTGATTGTTATTCTTTGGTGGCTCAGGCCATGCATAGAGGAGAGATATAATACTCTATGTATATATCTCTACTCTATGGGGCCATACCGCGAAGCCTGTACTAAAAAATAACAAGGTCTCTACTCTGTTGGTTGGAGCATAGAACATGCATCCCATGAGGGAAATATACTTTCATGGTAGAGTACAAAAAAAGACGATAGCTAAATGGATTCCCCACCCACGTGATTCTTGTAAGCCTCTCTTTATTAATCTAGGTATTTTACTATTGCCTTGTCTCTCCATATATGATTCAGTGGTTTTTCTCAAAAATGACTTACTTAAGGGCGGGAATATATTTTCAGCAAATGCTGCTGTCTATAAGTACTACACTCAACGTAGTAATTATATTAATCAGTTAACAGAATCAACAGCTCACTACAAAAAATTCATATATAATACATGTACATTATTTTACAACACCTTGCCAGATGACATTAAACAATTAAATTCGATACAAAAGTTTAATTCTCAAGTAAAATCTTTTCTGCTGCACAACTGTTTCTGTATAATTAGAGACTAAACCAAACATCCAAAAGGAAAGTAATAGTAATTGTAACAATGACGTTTAATGTATTATATATCATTTGGATTATATGTATTATATACCATTATATGTATTATATAACATTATATTATATGTATTATATACCGTTATATACCATTCTAAAGAACCTGTAACAAGTATTGTACTTCAGCTTCTGGATCAATGACCCCTATCTCGATCAGGTTTTCTTGAGCCCTGGCACCCCCTCTCCAATTCTTTACTAACATTTGTTGAATTTAGAATAAATGATAGCCACAAGTTTTGTTCACCAGCTCTGATAACCAGAAGTGTTTGCTCTCGTCTAATAGAAAATAGTTTGCTTCGAAAAACGAGCTAGAGCTTCATAGAATGGCCCTGTCAATAAAATACTTAACCTCCCCACACCCCTCGCATCAAGCTCAAGAAAACGTGCGGGATAATAGTAAAAATGTAATTTGAATATGCATTTTCCCCCCGAAGGTATTCATATTATTCGATTCTGGCTATCGATTCTATCAAGATTCAGAAGCAAAGAAATCGAATACCGATTCCACAGGATTTGAAAGAAAAGAATCGATTCTGGAATCGAATCGTCCTTACCCTGGAGTGACTCCGAGTCTCCGCGAGTCTCTCATTCTGCATCATTTCATACGGACGTGGAATATACATTGTGGAGACTGAGAATATATTAAGAGTTGTTGTGCATCGGATACAAATTTTGCAATAGGCACCGAAATGAAATTTTTGAAGTGCCGTAAAGTTTTTAATATAATTTGTATGATGTGTTAATGAGAGGTGTGTTTACTGTTGGAAAGTATTCGTGCTCAAATTGAATTGTCTTATTCTGAGATTGCATCTTGATAATAAAAGGTAACACTACAATAATTTATAATTTTCTTTAATTTTGTATTTTATAAAATTATCTGATTAAAAATAATGAACACATTTTTAGTGAATGTGAAGCCGCCTATTCCCAACATTTGCATAAATTAAGTCATAATATTTGTTGGTAATATGTGAGCAAAATGAGTATTGGTTTGTACTCATGATAACAATTTGATATATACTCTTCCAACTCCATAGTTATCGCTCATTCTTGTAGCTTCTACTTTGATATATTTCATTATCCATAGTGTGTGGATTTTTTTCCTTTAGGTGTTACGTGCCAAAGACCAACATTTAATTAATTATTGTAAAATTGGCAATGCACATGTTAAGAGATGTTCTGAAAAATGTTACTTATCCTTTTTCGTATGGCCCTGTATTTCTTATTAACCTGAATGTGTCACCCGTGTATGAACTGTGTTTCTCTCCATGTATTCTACTTGGAGTACTACTACTAGTTATACTTTTGGAAATAGTTTTGCTTGTAGCCTTGTAAAGCGAGTGTTGAATTTTATGCCTTATACATTATACGAGAAACGTATAATGGAGTTTTGAATAGCTTTCTTTTGAGACTGCCTGGCACAAATTTTTAACCTTTTCTCTAAATTACAAAACTGGGAGTAAATTATTTCAATTAATTTAAAGGTTTGTTTTTGACACATCTCACATCAAAATAATAAATGGTTTTTTTTTTCTTTCATATGTGAACTTGTCATCTTTCTGCTCCAAAGTATTGAACTCAAAAAATTTCTTCTTCAGTCATTATGGTGTGCGAAAAATGTGAGAAGAAACTTGGACGTGTGATAACTCCAGATCCTTGGAAGTCTGGTGCTAGGAACACTGTGGAAAGCGGAGGAAGGAAAGTGGGAGAGAACAAAGCTATTTCAGGGAACAAAGCAAGATTCAATCCTTATACAGCAAAATTTGCTTCATGCCGTATTTGCCGCCAAACTGTACATCAAGTAGGTTCACATTATTGTCAAGCCTGTGCATATAAAAAAGGTATTTGTGCAATGTGTGGAAAAAAATTATTGGAAATGAAGAATTACAAACAATCATCTGCTTGAAGTATTGTAAAGATGACTATTTAATGCTTAGTTATGTTATTTTTGTACATATGACCAGTGTGATGGAAGGTTATAATGATATTTGTAAAGTTTCTCTTAATGTATTTTTTTATTGTTAATTTTAATTTATACATTTTTGCTGTAAAAGTCATAGAAAAATAGAGATGTTATTTGAGTAATTTCTTCCTTTTGTTTTGTCCCTTTGCATCCTTTCCCATTTTTGAATGTACATTAAAAAAGAATGTTAATAGAATGGAATAGCAAAGCAGTCTTCACATTTTAGTACATTTCCCGTTGCCAGGTAGCAGAACCAAACGAGAAAATACTTTGCTTTTTCATATTAAATCTCAATATGATTACATGTTGTTGATGAATAATGTATATAATTGCAATGGAAGGAGTTTTAAGGTCTATATACACCTTGGTGTTTGGTTTTAAAGAACATGAACATTTCTATTAATGATAGAATTCAGAACATTTCTTATAATTACAAAATGTTTTATGAAATACTAAAACCTGAAAAAATAGTACACATTATTATACTGAAGATATAGTTCCTATGTACAAAATATTTGAATATTTCTCGTGGTGTTGACCATTTCATTAATAAAACATTTCAGTGATTATTATAAGAATATGATGTAAAAATATTCTTACTTAAACAAACCTTAATTAAATAGAATATTTTGTGTGACAATTGCTCTAATTCATATATTTGAAATCATTTGAACCAGTAATTACGTTTTATTTGGAATGAATTAATAGAAGAGATGGGTTTGCAAGAGAAGTTTCTAGCAACATTTAAAAATAGAATAGAATATTTCACCATGAATGTGAAGAGAATATAAAAGTGAAACAATTATTTTGCTAAATGATTTGTGGCAATGAAGATTTTTGACTTGCCTCTCTACAAGAGGAAATTAAAGATTATTTTTCTTATATCAAGCATAATTAACCTTGAGCAACAATAATACATGTTTCAAAGAATGCATTAGGTATTGTTTCTCTCCTTTTGTAAGTGATGATTCATTCGTTGATAGTAAAATGAACGTGAATGACATCATTCTTTCAATCTATAAAACCCGATGTTTCTTAAATGGCACTTGCAATCTGTTGCAAACGTTCTTGACTTGCAGTACTATATGAAATGCCAGACTACATCTAATGATGAAATATTTACAGATCTTGAATCCAGGCTATAATACCATTGAAATTCTAATCAATTCTACTGCATTCCTTGGTAGTAAACACTCTCCGTTTGAAGAATGTGATGTTAATAAAATATAAACTTATATGAGCTAACAATGGAAGTCTACACATTCAAACAATGTATACATAACATATCTATTAACATTATGTTCTATAATTTCCATTGGCTGTTCCTCAATATCACAAGGGTGAAAATATTCAAACTTGAACCTCGAGAACAACATTTTGTGGCACAATGTAGTTACAAGAATTGTTTTAAAAATGATTGCACCCTAGTTCAACCAAGTTGCTTATCAGGCAACTTTTTGTGGATACATTTAGCACCTACACTTTGCTTAAACCTTATTCCTGCAGAATCGACCGCAATCATTTGTCGTACCCGAAGCATGACAATGTACTTGCATAATGTATTTTGAGAAGGACTAGTATAACAGTACTCTCTTAAACATACCCTCAGGTTCAACCAATGTCATGCTAATTCCAAGAAATGATCAAATTCTTGCATTTTCAGTACCTTTTGTTACTTCTGAATTGAATCCCTAATGAATTCATTGCAAATATGAGCAGAATTTATTGCTTCTGAAGCAATACATTAATTTGCACCTTTGCAGAAACCAGCATGTGGTTTTTGTACTCAGTGTTACTGATCGTCACATACATTGGAGAACATCTGCAGTGGAATACAATGTAATTTTTTGTCTTATTCAAAGCTCATTTACGATGCAGTGGTTTCAGTACATCTACTGATAAAATAAGAATTCCATTATAACAAGAAATCTAACTTCATTCTTGTACTTGTCCCCCACTGTTTTGTTTCGTATCAAGAATGATGTGTGTGACAGTCTGTGATCTGTTGGCCGTGAGACCAGGTAGGTTCATAACACTTGCGTGCTGTCCGTTTTCAGTGTCGGTGATGGAAGTTTCGAAGCCATTTTGATGTCCGTCGGAAGCCGAGTCGTCCAGGAAGACCCATTGCTCAAAGCTGCTGCCGTGGCGTGTAGAAGCGCCGTCAGTGCGCGGTGAAAGAGATGAGAAACTGATGAATTTCCCGGCCGTCGCTGGGCTGATTTGGCTGACTGACCCACCTGCCAGTAAACTACTGGAGGCGGTTTCGGCCAGTCGGATTTTGGGGACTTCCACCATGATGGTTGAGGAGGACATGGCAGGAGGAGATGACGAAGGGTCTGATTTTCGTGGAGGCACCGGAGGGCGGGCGGATTTGGGCCTTTTTTCAGGCACGTGATTGTTCGTTGTTTCAGTAACTGTTCCTCCGCTCTGCCCGCTGGCTGATTCCGACGTCCTAATAGACGTGACGGTAACACTGCTTCTGGGTAGTTGAGCTAGTATGTTATCGTCAGCTTTCAATGTGTTAGACTCGTGGTCGTTAATTACTCCCTCACCCACAGTATTGGTTGAGTCAGATTGTAAAGTTGTGTCAGGCTTATTCTTTATTCCTTTTGAGGTAAATGAACTTGTGGTAGGAGCACCATTATGTGCCATGTCCATGTTAGAGGAGCCAATAGTCTGATCACTGTCACTGTCAGTTGTAGTGACGACTTGGATTTCTGTGATGTACGTCATTGAAGGAGAGGCGGAAAAAGATGTGGTTGATGCTTGAGCAAGAATTGGAACGGGTGATGTTGGGAGTTCTGGAGGCTGAAGGTCATTTTCCCATATATCTTCATTATCACTCATTTCCTGTGGAGCTGATGTAGAATCTACAAAGCTGGCAGCTGTTACGAAATGATCTGTTGCTGAGCTGACCAAGCTCGAATCAACTTCTGGAGAAGTGGAAGGATCTTGAGATGTGGAACTGACCACATTAATGTTACTTACACCTGCATCACTGGATGTTACGAGCGGAGACTGGAGTGAATCACGCATGTAGCTGTGTTCTATTATAGAACTGTTATTATTCGGACTGATGTGAGAGATCTGTGTCCTTTCACGATTTGGAAGAGGGGTAGAACTGATGATGTTCCCTGTCCTTATTCGAGGAGTAATTGCAGGAAGAATTTGTTGAGGTGCGGTACTCAAAATAACTTCATGTCCAGCAGGCTCACTTACTGCCCGTCGCAGAGCAAGTAAGGACGAAGAAGCAATTGTTACTTGTGACGGCGACACTGACGGCTCTTCGACCCTTGATTTCATCTCAAGAGATTTCTTTGTGGGTTCAGGAGATATGTGAAGTACGGTTTTCTTCTGAAGTTGGTTTTCTGCTATGACAGGTTCAGCTTCAGCGTCCTCTTGCTCCACAACAGTGTGATCGCATTCCGGACTTGATCTCCCCGACTGCTCCGCATTGTCTGATTTGTTCCCTTGATTTTTAGAACTCTCAAGAGGTTCTATACCTGACAGGTTGATGGCTTCTGCTCTCACAATGGCAGAAAATTTCTGAGAAAGGCCAGAGAGTTTAACTTTCTGGTCATCAGCCAGATTAGGAATTTCTGCCTCCAATCCATCATGTATTAGTAAACCGTCCTTTTGTTTCGGCAAATCAACTTCCATTCTCGCTGTTTCTGTATTGGAGGTTTTTAGTGGGATGACGGAATTGTCAGTTTGTTTCAAAGCTTCCTCCAGGGTGCCCCAGTCTGAAGACTTTTTTAACCTGCGCCTCTGGAACGTGTCCATCGCGTTGTCCAGCCTGGGCTCTTTCCTGTAGTGCCCTCCCTCGTCCGTGTCTTGGATGGCATTGTGGTATTCCTCTCCCGGGGGTGGCAGCGGTGCTTTCCGCTTCTTGCTGCTGTGTGGAGTCCCCCCGTCGCCCAGGTCGAGGGACACCGCTCTCTCCAGTATGCTCATGGGCTGCTCGGAATCCAATCGAGACAAATCGCCTAGGGAAGCTGCTTTCCGGGTGCTGTCACTTTCCAATTCGGCTGCCATCTGCATTGTGTCTGAAGAAGGGCTGTGATGGATTGTAATGTGCGATGAATTTAGTTCGATTGTTGTTCCTCCTTTCTTTCCTCTCTTTCTGTCGTATTCTTCTTCATCGCCCTCCAATCTTTCTAAATCGGAATCGGAATCTGAATTGACAGTACTTACATGAATGCCGTCATCGTAATCTACTGTTTTTGTTTCCATTGTTGAGGTTCCACTAGAGCTGCTATCGACAGGAAAGGAATTTACCTGCCCTCCGTTGTCGTTTTCGACACTTCTTCTCGATGTTAACGAGCATAAATTGGAATTCCTATCATCAATCGTAATATTTGTGATATCTTTACTCGATAATTCAAGATTATTCCTTTGCCGAGCTAAATTTGCGAGTGAGTTGGCAGTAGTTCCGTTTTCTCCAGGTGATTTACTTTGAACATTTTCAGTTTTACCTACGTTCCATGACTGTGCAGTCGCGTCTTGTTCGGTTGTATTCTCCGTGGGTGCGTCTTGATCAGCTCCACGCTTGCTTGCGACCTGGGTGCAATTGAGGAGGGCGTTCTCCGCATCTTCTGCGGGTGGGAGGGGGGCCTTGCGTTTGTTCGACCTCTTGGGCTGGCGGCCCGAACTATCCGTGGAGGCATCGTGTCCGCCTTCGTCGCTCGAGCTGTCGCTGATGTTCTCTCTGGCAAGCGCCGTGCTCGCAGCCGCTTCGAGCTTGTCTCTGGTTTCGGGGGCTGGCGCCAGGGGCGCGTGCGCCGCTGACTGCAGAGACTTTCTGTTGTTGCGCGCCGCTGCGGCCGCTCTCTGCACTTCTTCTGGTATTTCCGATGGAATTCCGGAACCTGGGGGCAGCAGCATAGGCTCGCTGAGAACCTCGTTTTTGGGATTATTTTGACGTTTCCTTTCTATTTTCTCTGGCTCTTCTCTGGTGCTAATTTTTGATTTCATGACTCCTTCGTGGGGCCTCTCCCCATCTAAGCCTTCGCTGTCTGACGACATGGAGGTTTTATGCTGACGCGCTGGTTTTTGTTTCTTATCTTTCATCCTTTGTGGCGACTCAGGGGAACCGGAACTTCTTTTATCATGATGCAGTTTCTCTTTGAGATTCTGTAACCCCTTTGTTAACAAATGTTTCACATTATTTTCTTTGTGCCACTCTTCGTCATCATGAGATACATTTCTCTGATAGTGTCTTTCGATCTGCTGTGATTTCTGATCCTGAGAGGAACTGTTAAGCATTTCTACTGGACCTACATCAATTCCCCTTTCGTCGTAATGGAGTGATGCATCGCTTGGCATTTCTACGTCGACAGTGTCATGCCCCTGAGAATCTGTGAATGGGTTTGTTGAAACCCTTTCTTTGATCAAGTTCTGTTCGTTCTGGTGTTTCTCGGCTTCGATCGTCGCGTTCTGTCGGGGAGCGGGGTCAGGCAGCACGCGAACTCCGAATTTTTGCAGCTTGTTAAGCGCCCCCGCGTCTCCGCTCGGAGACGAATCAGGTTCCTTCGGAGTGCTCGCTCGCTTCACTCTTTCGGGTTTCACCACCGCCGTGGGGGCCGTCTTTTCCAGACGAATGTTTTCCCTGGGAGGGTGGGTGGGAGAGGAGGAAAGTTTGAGAGTGGGATACTCGTTTGTGGCTGGCTCATCAGTGGCTTGTGACTGTGAGTTCTTGGTGTTACCGAGAACATTCATTTGCTGCACACGTCTCAAGCTGGCCTTGTTGATCTGAAATAATAAAACAGTTAAGATTAAAAGTTTGAATAAAATGTTCACTAAAGGTTCAAACATTTTTTCACAGTTGCCATTTCGGCACCGTTGAATATTAAATGTGAATGAGCAATAAATATATTATAATGAATTTTAATTAGAAAGAGTTTTGAAACCTGAATGTCTCTCAAAGAAAAAAAAACACAAATTGTTTAGATCGTAACTTGAAAGTAATAAATTGTATTTATTCATTTGTCTAATTTTCATGTCATGTATTTATCTTTCCAGTTTCTTATCTAGTATTTTTCACGTTTTATTCTTAAGTTTTGATTCACTGAGAAAAACAATAAAGAAAGACTACACGAAGATCGGATAAGGCTATATCATCAGTTTCCATCAGGTGATTTAATTTAAAGATTACATATGACCAAGAAGTATAAAATGTTAAGAGATACATGCTAAAGTTTTAAGTTCTGCCTTCACGCTTAAATTCGCACAAATGAAATTTTCGTTCTTAGTTTTGAAATTTCGTAAAATGACATTTTCTGAGCGTCTGTAACGTTTTGTAATCAAGTGACCATTATAATTTATCCATAAGCCGGACGTCTTGTAGAAATTCTATATTAGTAAAAATGTTCCATTAGAGTCGCAAATAACCTGTACCATTTTCTAAAAAAAATACAAGTTTTTAAGGAAATGAAAATTTAATATATTTTTTAAATTTTAATTTACGTCAAAACAGTTAAAACCGTGTGAGACGTGCTACGAGAAGTGCATTCTGTGCACTGAAGGTTCCCTAACCTAAACCGTATACAAGCTGAAAACTGAATACAGAAAGCAATGATCGTTTTTGGCAAGAATTGTTAACAAAATATGTGCTCCGATGTAATAAAATATACTTTAAAGGCAAATCTTCCAGATATAAAATAATATTCTTAATATCATTTTATGGTATCGGACAAGTGTCGAAGGGCCCTTTCTCTTTGAAGTAACCACTGGATCCGATTTTAGTATATCAAATAAATCGAAGATATCTATGAAGGCACAAAGAAAATGTTCTCCTATGAAAACTGTTCTTTAAAAAGAAAGCCACTTCCCTCCGCATACCAAACTCTAAATGTATCGCTGAATATCAGGCCGGTTCACATGTACCCCACTCGAATATTATGCGAGATTTCTTTAAAATATGAAATAACTAGAATATGAACGTTTTGATGATTTTGAGCAGCTGATAATGAAAGACAAATTTAATAGAAATAAGTTACTTTATTCCTTCGTTTCTCTTTTATTACACCAATACACCTCATCAAAATAGTTCTTTCACGGTTTTAGGCAAGTGATGCATATTTTTATTTTTTTGTATCTGAATGTTCATTACACGTAAATGACGAACAATTACTGCATCGTGTTCTTCTCTTTCTCTTCGTGTTTCTAATAATTAATAACAAATAAAAATTGGTGACGTGGAATATCAAGTGCTTGTTTTTAAATAGAAACCGTTAAACACCTTAATTACAATATTAGAACACAGAGGAACTTACACATCAAGCAAAACAGTGAGATTACTATCTTTAAGCCGTAATTGTCAACGGAAGTATATCGGAGAATGTAATGAAATTACGATATCACAAAATAATCGGAACGTAAATAACAGTAAAACAGTGAGATTGGGATACACATGTAACCCGCTTGGTATGCGAATGGCAATTACTAACTTCAGGAAAGAAAAGAGATTCTGTAAGAAAACATGTTTTTCACGGAGACTCAGTTTATCTTTTAATGGTAAATGCATTACTTAAATCTGGAAACCAAGCTGATTAGTCTTTCCTTGTGCTTCTTCAATTTCAAATAGTTGTAGAAAATAATGTTCGTTCTACAGGTACTAAAAATGTTTTGAAAATAAATTAGTTACAATTATGTCAATACTAAAATTAATTGAAAAACGTAGTCGATCTATTTGGATGAACAAGTGCAAGCGGAAGAAAATACGGGATTAAAAATTCAGGAGGTTAAAGAGGACAGGACCTGCAGGACGAAGTTAGCGCACGCACCTGTGCAAGGTCAGATGACTAGTGCAATAGAAGAACATGAGGGATCACTAATCTAGGAGATTAAGAGAGCAGGCACTAGGAAGAAGTGTGTGCACGCACCTCGGAGGAGTACCCAGATCGTCGGAGGAGTGCAAGGGAGAGAAACTAATTCAAGAGGTTAGAGAGCAGCCTGCAGAAGTTTGCGTTCCCACCTGTGCGAGGTCGGCGAAAGAGTGCAAGTGCAAGAAAAAATAATTCACTAATCCCGAACATTAGAGAGAATCCAGTAGGAAGAAGATAGAGTACGAGGCTGTGCAAGGTCGCCGGAGAAGCGCAAGGGAAAGACAATAAGGGATAACACATTCAGGAGATTAGAGAGCAGAAAGAAGTTTGCCAACGCACCTAAGCAAGGTCGACGGAGGAGTGCAAGGGGTGAAATTCGGAGGTCTTTAATTTAGGAGATAAAAGGGCAGCCGGTGGGAAGAAGTGTGCGCACACACCTGAGCGAGGTCAGCGGAGTGCAAGGGGGGAGAATAAGAGATCTCTAATCTAGGAGATTAGGGAGCTGCATGCAGGAAACAGTTTTTCCTACGCACTTGAGCGAGGACGGCGGAGGATTGCAAGGGGGAGAAAATAAGATATCACTAATTCAGGAGATTAGAGAGCAGCCTGTGCACCTGAGGGAGGTCGGCTGAGGAGTGCAAGAGGAGAAAATAAGATATCACAAATTCAGGAGATTCCAGAGCAGCGTGCGCACCTGAGCGAGGTCGGCTGAGGAGTGCGAGCGGAAGAGCGGGTGCACGATGCGCTCGGTGGCGCCGCCGCGGCGGTGGCGGCGGCGGCGGCCCCGCGGTCGAGGCCTCAGCAGGGAGCCCGCGCCAGGGGCGGCGCCGGGGGGCGCCGGCGGCCGCGCGCAGCGGCGGCGGACGGGGCGGGCGTGGCGCTGCCCAGCTCCAGCTGCACCTCGTAGGGCGACGCGTAGCTCAGGATGGTGAGTGCGTCTTCGAACACCATGTGCCGGAAGCTGATGCGCACGGCCTCGATGCGGTCACCTGAACGAGCGAGGAAACACTTAAGTTGTACACAGCAGCAATGAAGTGCAATACAGCATAGTGCAAATGATGAGAGCCGAGGCTTCGGTGGCCGGACTTAAGTAACTACTTGGTCCGCCGGGAGATGCCGCGTCTTTTGGCACATGTGGAAACGTTTCGGACGCCATTATTTGACCACCCTCAGGGAGAATTGCTCAGACTGCGGATCGGCGCAGAATGGCAGACGAAAAGTTGCTGCTTGTGAGAAACAAACATTTGCGAAATTAACTTTCAAAATTGGTAGAGTAATATAATTTGTTGCAAATTTGTGCAATATATAAATTTGCATATTTGTGCTAGGATTATCCCGATTCGCTAAAAGAACAATTTTGAGAAACAACATAGAAATAAACAACTGTAGTTACATAAGAATCAGGTCTCTAGGATATAAAATGGACGCGTTTTTCTGCCAGCAGATTTTAGCGACTCAGCTGAGGAAAAGAGAGACAATAGAAAACATTGCAGATGGTGGCCACCCCACTGACACGTTCTAAACTACAACACTTGTGAATACCAGGATGGAGAGATCTGAGCTAGCCCGAAGCGGCATTACCGCCTTGCGAGATACCTGTCAGATAGAAATCCACCGCAAGCCGACTTGCCGGCTTAGGGGCTCAGGGCATCAACTTATGCTCCCAGTCTCCTTCGCTGGAGATCCCGGAGTTTGAGTTGCGACGGGTGCAGGATTTTTGACTCTAGTACATAGCTCGGTCGAGTCAGCCACCGACTAGGGAGAATTTTAGCGACCAGTTGCTCTGATCGGTAGTTTTCCGTGTCTTTTCCGATCAACACTAGGCGAATACCGAGCAATACTCTAACAAATGGTTACGGATGCACGCTATCTTTCCTTCATCTCCTTGTTCTTGCCTCACCCTTTACTTATACAAACTTATACATACATGGCACTACACTAGCACACCTGCCCGGAGACAGTCAGGTGTCTCTGCTGGGGCGGTGCCCCGCTGATGGGAAATACCTGGTTGACGAAATCTCCGCAAACCGACGTGTAGGACGGTGTCGGATTTAAACATCCATCGTGGAAAGATGGATCTCCCACGATAAAAAAAGTGTTCTCCATTCACGGGGCGTATGACGTTTTGGCGTCGCCGCGCCCGCGAACACTGAATACTCCCCGTGAACCGCCTCCTTGGCCGGCGCGGGTGCGCGCCCGGAGCCCCAGCGCCGCTCGGCGCGCCGCCGCCGCCGACTCTGCCTTCGGCGCTCGGCGCGCGCGGCGGCCGGAAAGCGGGTCACCGCGCCTTGCAACACCCCGCCCCAACGCCCCGCCCCACGCCCCGCCCCCGCCCCCTCCACGCGCGACGTCTTTGGTCATTCCTCCGGGTGTGCACGTTTGAACGGCGGGGATATATATTAATATTATATATATATATATATATTATATAATATAAATACTCACTTATATATCTGTGGCTTGGTGCAAGTAGGGCCGAAGTCAGTTTCAATAATTTTTCGTGTATGACAAATACGTACTTCAAAGCCCCTTTTTCAGTGTAAGAAAGCCCAAAGTCGACTCTATCTGATTTTACTATGCACTCATTCTGTGAAACTTTGAATACTGACTTTCCGAACTTACACACTTATCGAGAGTGTTTGTTCACATATAGTAAACTCTCGGCTAATCAGCTAAGTCAATCGCCATGTATAAGAATGGTGTGAGAGGTTCGTTCGTGAATTGTGTCTGTTCGATGTCCCGAAGCGGCGCGAGAAGCCGCGCGCGCGTGGGCAGTGCGGAGCTCCCGATGACGCAAATTAGCCCTAGGTTGCGTCCCCCCTCCTCCGCTCGCGCTCCTTCTCCTCAGGCCGTGGGGCGCCCCGTCGGCGTCACATCGCCCACCGGCGCTCCTTCGAGGCCCCGCTTCGGAGCAGCAGCTCTCGCCTCTGCCAGGGCGTCTGGTGGTGCATTTGACACTCAGGGGAGACAGCTAGTCGAATTCAGCCGCTGTCTGGGGGAGAATTCTAGCGGCCGGCTGCTCTCATCGGTAGTTTTCTACTGTTTCTCGGATCAATATCAGGCGACTGCCGGAGAAGTATCCTAGCAAATGGGCCGCAGACCGTGCGCGATCTTTCCTTCCCCTTCCTTGTCTTATACTCAACTTTATTATACTTCGAGCACAAGAGGGATGCTTCGTTTGAAAAGCCAGGTCAGGCGCTCACCGCCGTGTTGCATGGAGACCGAGAAGTGTTGAGAAACTTTTGAAAGTGGCATAAAGTGACAATTCTCAACAGTGAGCAACCAAAAATTACACGATGACGGTGTAATTGAAATAAAAGTTGCAATATTTAAAAAAAATGCTTTATATATCTGTTTTAATGGTTATAAAAAGGTGATGATTGATTTAGATTTATTTAGTCAGAAAACAGTAAAAACTGTATGTGACGTATGAGGGAGAAGATAATCTGCGCACGTTTTCTTGAGTTCCAGAATCCCTTCCATCATTTTAACTATAAATATTTGAAAGATGAGTCAAAGTTAAAGATAAATAAATAAAAATAAAATTAAAAAAACGCGATATTAGCGATATTTGAAAAACTAGACATTTTCGTTGACGGGAACTGGAAATCGATGTCTTCCGTGCGAGCAGGCAGTATCAGAAATCCCTGTTTAAGCAGAACACGCATGCGTCGAGCGTGGGAAAAGTAGTCTCACATGGGGCCTTTTCTCAGGAGACCAGATGAAGGGAGGCGACAACCCCTTGCCCGCGGGTCCATGCAGGAAGAGAGGGAACGAGACGCTTGAGCTGAAAATTAACTTCTGCCATCGCAATTTTTTGTTTCCAGAAGAAAAGTACTTACATGGAAATAAACTGTAATAATTTATTTTTTATTAACATCATTAGGTCGATAAATAGCAAATTACAAGCGAAGTCTTGGTTATCGGGGGCCTTTCGATAATTTTTGTGATGCTATCTTCTTGTAAGAATACATTGTGTAAACAAGAAACTCCTCTCCTTGGAATAAGTGTACTCATACGTCATATTTACCTACAACTCACTTTTTCGGTTGTTCTTGATGAACGGCGGGAGTTTTTAAATCCCGTAACGGACGCCGACCTTTAGGGATGGCTTTTCGTTCCTCCGTTGCGTTAAATCTGTATAACAGTACAGTATTGTGAAAACTTAGTAATAGCCGAAACCCCAAGGAGTCACCCCTGCGCGCCTACGAGTAATGATGGCAAATTTGAGCAAAACATCGATATCATCTATTCTTCGATATATAGGTGTTTGATGTCGATGATAACCTTCACATAAACATGAATGATTAAAATATCGATGATTAAAATAAAGTGAAAGATGGTATTTTCCCATCATGTTTCCGGTTTTAAATGTAGTACGTAATTAAATGAGTTGTATTTTATATTACACATAAGAAATATGGAGTTGATAATATTGTTTAACGAATGTGAAGATAGAAATAAAAAAATAACGGATATTGTGTTTCTCTACTTTTCCAATTATTCACTTTCATTCATAAATTCGAAATCAAATATCCTGGTTCTAATGTGATACATAAAACGTCAGTATTAGTTTTAAATGTATTCTGCCTTTAATCTGTCGTATTAATTTTCTAATCAATATTCTATGTAGTCCTTGTACAAAATAATAAAGAAAGGTAACAACACTGGAGGAAGGTTGCGAATAGTAAACAGTGTCGTGTCGCCAGGGAATCGACATCAGTGACAGTTGTCAGTGGCCGTTGATTGCGAGCAATCCACAAAAAATTAGATACTGGAAATTTATATATATCACGAAAAACTCTTTTGAAGACATCAATGTTTCTGGACAAATACATCGACCTGAAGAAAATATAGAAAACAAAACGTTGATGTTAATTTATCGATGTTTCTGCTCGAAAATATTGATATCTTAAAAACATCGAGTTTTTTGCCATCCTTTCCCCCCGGAGTTCTTTCCTTCTCGGGATCTGATCTGATCGCGGCCCATCATCCAATTGAAGGGGCTTGTAGTGCCTCTCGGGCGATAGCGTTCCACCGTTGGGCCGAGGTCGTTCCACGATGAACAGAGTCCTTCACGAGATGATTTCGCTCGATCCCCGTGGCAGGCAGTTCGTGTGACGAACCAGCGCGTTGCTAAGGACCCGTCACCGTTGAGTTACGATTTAAAGGCTGTAAACAGCAAAATTTAGAAGAATGCTTAGCGAGAAAATTTTCATTCACTCCATCGGCCTCACGAGAAGAACACCGGGGCGTCTGATGTTGCTTAGGACCCCGCCCGTTGAGTTACGATTTCAAGTGTAAACAGCAAAATTAGAGATGCTTGCGAAGTAGAAACTACTAAACAATGAGTGTCATGGAAATTACCACTTTTTCGTGCAGTTTACCGTAGGGTGGCGGAAATACCGAGAATGTTTTGTATTTTTCCTGCGAATTCAAGAAGAGAAAGAAACACGCAATTGATAAATAATATGTTAGAAACCAGTAGTGCTACAATAGCAGGTACTTTATTGCATTATTTGTAACGGCTACGCAGTAGTATTCTATTATATGAACCTGCAAAAGTGTTATTTACCAGAAATAAAATTATCTCAGCGATAAGATTATATCTCAGTTCATTCGAGTCATCTCACTACCGCTAAACCAGTACTCGCATGGCTATAGGCTCACCCAGCTTTTCTAAAATTTGCAATATGAAAATACTACCGGAGATGTTACGATAACCTGGTACAAACATAGTATATCGTTGATGTCACGTACGCCGATTCCGATCGGACACCAAGGAGTGCGCGTAGAAATAGTGTTTCTGTAAGATACTGTAATATTTTAATCTTTTAATAATGCATGTTTTGCGGACGAATGAATAAATATATGTTTCAAAGTTGGATGAATACATGTTTTGAAGATGATTGATTGTAGCTTTTGAAGATAAATGAATGCATGCTTTAAAGATGAATGGATGCATATTTTGAATATAATTGATTAAATGTTTTGAAGATGAAAGGATGTTTCTATGTTTTGAGTAAATCAAACATCACATTTTTATGGTGAAGGTCTACGAGATAATTATATTTAAGAGTCACCACTTCGAACGAATTCTGTATTCATGCTAATCTCTGATTGTTTGGTTCTGTTGTCAAAAGAAGGGTATTTTGTAATCGGAGGAAACTTAATTCTGATATGTAACTACACACTTTGTCTCTAAGGATGGCGATATATGGTGGAAAAACTTTGTTAACAAAATCACGGTCGACTCAAGGGAGACAACAGGGATACAGCTCAACATTAAGCACTGTAGGAATGCCATTTATACAAGAATGCATGTTAGTGCTGTATTTTGAAATTCCTGATATAATACAAACGAAACGCGTAGTCGATATGGTTTTATCTTCTTTTAAGAGTCGTTAAGAGCAAACGAATTCACATTAAGGCGTATAAGTGGTCGACAAACGTAGGCCGTTTCAATTTCAGGTGTTTGACGCAATAAAAAATACGAGCATCATTTTAGCCTCCTAATCTCATATCAAGCAAAATAACTAACACGGATTTTTGAACATTCGGGACTTGGGTTAGTGTGGCAATTTGAGTCGGACAAGAAAGAAGACATAAAATATGCGTCGCAGGACATTTACGACATATTTCTATGGCAGCGACTGCAGCAACAACAGCAGTCGAACGCGTGCCTGCAGTTTAAGCCCTCTCCGCCTGGAGACGCCTGTGGTCGTTTGCGAAGAGCGCGGCTTTATCTCCCTCCCGCCATCGCCACAAACGAGCGATAAACTTCAGGGCGCATATACAGCTTTTTGATTAATTTCTACTGCGGACGTACTGGACGGTGTTTATAATCACTGGTATTTTTCGAGATGTAAGGTTTTGAATTTTATGTGAAGATTCACGTTCTCTTCGTGATTATTTTGCTCCGAGGATGTGAATCACAACTGAAGAAGGGCGAATTCAATTACGTGATTGCATAATAGAAATTGAAATATTCTTCATTTACTCTTTAAACTTTTTTCTACAATTTGTACTGTCTAATTTATATGATTATAAGTAGTTGTTTGTTTCTTCAACACTAACATTTCTCGTTCACTTCTGTTCAATCGTTTTGAAATGTTCTTCCGCATTACAAGAACGGCGAATATTATTTATCTCATTCCCTGCATTGATTGGGATATCTGTAATTTCAACAAGCTATATGCATAGGACAAATCAAGAGATTTTTCAGAACATACATCACGGAGCATAAAAATAATTTCAAATGACCATCTAATAGTGACCTCAGCAATCACCTTCTAGAAACATTGATTTCACTTGATTTTGATAATGTAAAAATATTGTATTTGTAAAAGGATTTCAAAAATAAATGTTATCAAGGAATTGATGGGCATTGTTAAGAATAAACATGTATTAAATGAAAGAAGGGCTGTTTAACAGTTATATCTATTCTATAAATGGGTGTTCACATTGCGTGTGTTCCCTTTGTGTGTCACATTATTAATTTTGCCAAACATCATGACTAGTTTTAATCCACACATCTTTCCCGTTTACCCTTTTTGTTATCAATGTAGAAAGCCTTGTTCCATGCTCTATTCCGTGATTGATCATGTCTTGTAAACAATTTGTCTACAATGTTTCTCATCCTTTCCATATCTGTAGTAACCTCTTTCCACTCTTTCATTTTTCACCATAGTATTTTTTGTTTGACTTTTTAGTGATATCTGAATTATGACCCCTACAGTTTTACTGACATTATGTTCCATTAGTTAGACGTTATACTCATTGTATTGTTTTTAATTAACTACGTGTGTTGGTTTTTATACGATTTGATATATGTTTAATACATGTTTATACTCTTAAAACTCAATGTTAGTGCTTTTATGAATAATATATACCGTGCATCTGTAGTTTCAACAATTTTCAGCATTTGAAAAGGGGTCAAAATCACACGTCCTGTGATATTATTTTAACTTAATCACAACAGTAAATAATCACTATCAACTTGTTTTATATTAACCTTAGACCTAAGGATGTGAATTTTTCTTTATCAAAACTAGTTAGGGGTTGTGAAGTTCGTGGAAATTGAGTACCAGGAATCCACTTTTTTAAACAAATTTTTAATAAAAATAATAAAACGAATCTATGTTTTTCAATAACATATAATTTAAGATTTAACATGAACCAAAGGAAACGCAGGCAACTCTTTTTCCTGTATTCTAACAATTCTGTTTGTGGTCCGCGAAGGTTGGAAGATGTTTCAGTGGTCCTCTGTACACTGGAGGTCGTCGGCCGCCGCGTGAGTGTGTAACGGAACGAGTGAAACAGTCGCGGCTCCCGAGTGTTCGTAGTTCCTTCTAAGGCTGCGGCGCTGACGGGCGGAGAGGCGGAGATGACGCACGCCGGCTTTCGCGAGCAGGGGCGGCAAATGGCGGCCGCTTTCCAGGCGCCCAATTAGCTCTATCGCCTGGCGACAGACGGCGCTCGCGGCGAAAACAAACACACAGCACAACCGACAAGCCAACAGTAAAGATTATCATTGACCTTCACAAGCACACATAGAAGGCTGTCATTGTGAAGACTATACGCAAGAAAACTCCGAGTGATTAAACGAACCTTTTTTCTACGATATAATACGATGGAATTTTATGTTGCGTTACGAGCACTTGAATTCAGACTTTGGTTAAGACATCTGAAAAAGTGCGTGCAGCAAACAGATGGCTTCGCGTCACTGCACTGCGAAAAGAAGACGATTCGCACCAAGACCGTGAACGAAACGGGTGCTTGGAAACGATAACCACGAAAGATACAGATGAAACCAATAATGATTCGCAATAGAAGTGTTTTATACAATAGTAGAAAAAAATGTGCACAGTGGTGAGGGAAATTAGTGTTTCTTGTCCGAGACCGATTATTGTTTTATCTCGCCTTAAAGCCATCTCAGCAAAAACCCTTAATCGCGTTCGCGTAAAAAGCAACTATCTCACGCGCCTAATCATCTGCATATAAAAGGCATGTGAATATATATTTTCATAGTAGTACAAAATAATATAAATATTCTAATCTAACACAAACATTTGTGAGATGTAGTGGGAAATTTCATATAAGAGAGTTACATGCGTGACATTTGTTCCTGATTGTCAGGCAACTGGTTTTGCACATGTGTCTTGCGGGTCACGTTCCGACGCAAGAGAGACATAAAGGAGATTTCGATTGATGTATTTGTGATTCCGAGCGCGTCAACAAACAAGGTCATCAGTCCCGTAAGCGTAGTATATGTTTTACTCGCGTGATGTGTCTGCGATCTTCCCCAGGTTGACAGCGAGACCTACGTGACGGCTAGGGTTTTTCCCAACCAGGAATCTCTCACCAGCGGGGCACCGCCCTAGCCGGGTCACGCTCTAAGTTCCCAACTGCTCTCCCGGCATGTGTGGTAGTGTAGTGCTTGTAAGTGTAGGTGTGTGTAAGTGAAGAGTGAGGGCAGGACAAGGAAGAGGAAGGATAGATTACGCGCGGTCCGTTTCTTAGGGTACTGCTCTGAAATTCGCATGTTGATCAGAGAAACCACGAACATCTACAAATCGGAGCAGCCTGCCGCTGGAATTTCCCTCTAGATTGTGGTTGAATTATACCTAGCTATCTAGCTTGTGTCGGAAATCCTGTCGCGGTTGCGAATCGAACCTTAGGACCTCCCCGTCAGAGGTACTGCGTAAGGGGTTGACTAATAATTGGTGTCAATCATCACACGCGTAACATGAAATTTCTCATCATATATTCACAGGCACAAAGTGATCATTTTCGATCCCTCTACTGCCCTGGTAGTTTGTAACTCTTATTCTGAGACACCTGTCGCTAATGAAAGATGACAGATTTTACAAGTAGTAAAGAAACAAAGCTCCGGAAGAGCATCACTGCTATCTTCCCAGTTCTGCACCAAAGAGTTTTGAGACGAAAAACTTTTAATATTTTTACAAGATTTTACAAGTCATTTTACATTTTTTATTAAAGAGTTAAAATAAGATTTACATCTAGTTATTGATAACATTTTTCAAAATACTAATTTAAAAATGGGATATTTTATGGAATTTTTATCATGTATTATGTAATCGAATGTAAAAGGGGAAAATAGTATTTTAAGTTCGCAGATTATTTCATTGGTAGATCACGCACGCGTAATTGCAACCGCAAAACTCTTCGCCATCTTTTCCAGCTTGGGAAAGCTGCATCCTAAGCCTTAAAACCAGGCCTTCGTGTACAATAGGGACATGAGAGGTGTTTCTAAGGCCATAAACAAGAAAATGACGATTTTTTGGACATTCTTGAAGATAGTTCTTGGATGTGATTGCACCTCTCCGTTGTCAGTTGATGAATGGTGAAGGGATTTCTGTACTGTTATGGCGGTCTGACTCTTGTATAAAAACGAGCTTTTATACAAATGTTCGATTCTCCTATTCGTCCTAGGTTGAATACGGAGGTCCACGGGGAGGTTCAGGGACAAGAAAAAATCGTGAGATGATTTGGAGATATGTTTGTCAGTTGTGGGTATTTGTATGTAGTGGTTGATTTGTCTTTTATTTGTAAATTAAGGAGCTTTTATAATATTTTAGCTCTTTCTTTATGTGGTTTGAAATGCGTTTGTAGGCGTCGCGTCTGCTGACATGACGTGCAGTGGCGAAAGGGAGTACACAAGGATACAAAGGCACTCAGCCTTTGGCACTCAGCCCATCGTTAAAAAATAAGTAAGGAAATTTCGGAACCTAATTTTCAAGGGTGATATCTGTGAGTAATATAGATCAATTTCTTTTGTACTTAACAAAACAATGGTTGCTTTTTACGTATCTTTTAATCTCCGCTACTCGCTGGATCTTGTTCCAGAGACGTATTTGGTATTAGTATTGCAATGCGCATTCAGTGAAATTCAGACATTTGTAATTAATTCCTGCCACTATTTTTACTCATATATTATAATTTTTTTCAGAATACAAACCTCTACGGCATGTATGCGGTCAAAGAAGTGTCTTTGTTTCAACGAATAGGTGGTTGGAAATTACATTCAAGGTAGTTACATGTGTGACATCTCTTTTATTCGTAGACAATTGATGCTGTACTGGCAATTAACATGTAGCAGTCAAAGAAATTTCGTGTACCCGCCGGACATACAGGGTCCGGCAACAAGACATCCTGAACTTCAAAAGGCTGTTACCAACAAAGAAAAAAGACAAAATTAAAAAATAATTTTATTTGTGATCAACAAATATAATATGCCGTTTTACGTTAATTGCTACCATCATTGATGACACGTTGAAGAAACCTTTCCCGGAAGTTCCCATAGTTCTTGGTAAGGAGACGTCAGGTTCCAACACGACGGAGCCATAATTCACACTTTGCGGCGTTTGTAGCAATTTTGAGGTTGTTTGCTGGACGCCTTCTCTCTCTTTGCGAGGAGACATCACCTGGCCCCACAGTCACCCGATTTATTAC
Organism: Gryllus bimaculatus; assembly: GCA_017312745.1. Classification (NCBI taxonomy): domain Eukaryota; kingdom Metazoa; phylum Arthropoda; class Insecta; order Orthoptera; family Gryllidae; genus Gryllus; species Gryllus bimaculatus. The sequence continues at coordinate 3,413,550 of BOPP01000078.1, read as the reverse complement.
CACGTGATTATGTTCTAAGGGGGCACTTAAGGAGGCAATGGCACAAACAACCCTGCATGCTCTCAAGGAGGCAATCACCCAGGCTGTGGCTGCCATTCCACCGGAAATGGCACGAAGAACTTTGGACAACTTCCTGGAAAGGCTTCGTCAGTGTGTCAACAGTGGAGGACACCATTTACCGGACATAATGTTTAAAATCAAGAAACCAAAATAAATGTCTAAAACCAAAATGCACATAATGTTATAGATAATGTTTAAAATAATGCATCGTAATATTTAAAATAATGTTTAAATAAACATAATGTATGAAGCTAAAATAAAATATCATTATATTTGTTGTTTTCAAATAAAAGTAATTTTTGTGTTCTTTTTTGTTCGTAACTGCCATTTGGAATACGGGAGGTCTTCTTTCCTGTCCGCGTGTATTGTTGCCAACTAGTCAGAGACTCACCGGGCTGCACGCGGCCGGACTCGAAGGCGGGCCCGCGGTGCTGCACGTCGCGCACGAAGATGCCGTCGCGCATGTTGCCGCACACGTTGAAGCCCAGGCCGGTGAAGTCGCGGCTGCGCAGCGCCACCACGCGCGCCGGCCCCGCCAGCGCCTCCTGCGCACAACACACCACACATCTCTCTTACTCACCGAAATACAATTGAGGGGTTTCTGGCAAGAACCGAACAACATCTTCGCTGTTTGGGTGACGCCGCGTCGTGGGCTGAGAGGTCGACGTTTTGCCCGTCGTGTTGCAGGCTTCCTCAGAGTAAGGAATTGGCGCTGAGGTCTTCCATGGCGTCACCCGCACAGTGAGGAAGATATGGACGCGAGCCACGGAAGCTTACGTTTACAAGAACCAAGTGTAAAATTCCATATTTTGAGATATTTCACCAAGTTATTTCCGACAGCTGGCGATATCTGTTAGGACACTTCCTTTCAGTAAATGCCAAGCACTTTGAGAGATATAAGGCGAGGGAGCTTGGTTCTTGTAAAAAACCGTTCAATTCACAACAATTCACAACAATTCAATGATGCCTTATTTTATGTGGCAAAACTCAGCCCATGAGACCAGAGTCCGCCTGATCACGCAAATTCCGCTACTTCATCGTCTAGCAGTGAAAGGAAGTATCACTCGGGCGACGAAACAGGCGATTTGAATTTTGCTCAGAGGCTTCTTTTGGGCTTGAGGATCTTTTACATGCAGTAAATCTATTACATGAGACGGCTGGCTTTACTTCCCTCCTAGGAAAGCTTATGATGAATATTTTTTCCTTTAAAATTCCACGGCTTCGGTAGGGTTTCAATCTGCAGACGAGAGTATAACAGTCCGATACGCTAACCGTTATACCACCAAAACCACATTTCACCAAGTTATTCCCTACAATTGGCGCTACCTTCTGGAACATTACCTTTCGGCAAGTGCGAAACACAATGAATGATAAGGTGGCGAAGAATCTCAAATTCATTACTATGCACGTCTACGCTATGAAGTTTTTTGAACTTCCTGAAAATAACGAATTTAGACTGTTTGTTACCTATAATAAACTCTTAAACTCCATTCAATTCATTTCAATGATAATGTTTAGCCGTGGCGAGGCTCAAGCGATCAGGCCTGTTCTTCCGCCTGACCATCCAAATTCCTCTACTCTCTTTTCGACGTATAGCAGAAAAAGGAGATATCACTGAGGCGAAGAAACTAGCGATTTTCATTTTGTTCAGTCCGACACGCTAACAGTTAAATTTAATTTGAAGTATTTTTACGATTAGGGATCTTATTAAAAATTGTTACTTAAGGGTTAATATAATAATCCTTTATATAAATACAGCCTATTTAATATGTTCTTGAAGCACTTGAAGACGTAAAGAATTATCACATCCCTAAACTGTTTGACTTCACCCAAGTTGAAAATTCCTGCGTAAAACCCTGCTAATCGGGGCTGAAGTCCTGGAATTCTCGTTCTCAAGGGCGCCGAATAGCCGGGGCTTGTGCTGAATGAAAGCGTCCCCTGGGGTTGACAGGTGGCTGGAGGCGAACGGAAGTTCCTCGACGCTGCTTCGCTCTTGCGGTTGCGGTTGCGACAGCCAAGGAATGCGCTTCCGGTTGCATCACGGCGGAGAATGGACTTTCCGTGTTCGTGTGGAGATCGCCGCGACATGATTTGTTGCGAGTGCACACCACGTCATGCGCTCGCCGCGGGGCGATGAGGCACAGTACAGGCTCTAGAACGAGATCTGCAAAGAGCACTACGGGGCCGCCCATAAATTACGTAGCGCAAATTTGGAACATTTTGAATACATCCCCCTATAATAAATTCTTACGCGCGTTTGACCCCCCTAAATAATTACACAATGCATATGTCAACCCCCATTTAGAGAAAGTAAAAATATATTATCTCAATAAAAACAATTTGTGTTAATTTTATTAATATTATGTATGAAAATTTATGCTAAATAAAGTTATTATTAGTTGGGAATGCTGACCGCATCTAACAATAAGGTTGGAAAAACTTTTTGGGTGAAGGAAGACAATTTCTAACCATAAGGCATGCACCCGCCGTCGTGGATGGTGCATGAGCGATATACTATTTGCCGATTTAAATGGAGTCTCGAATGTACTACAGTTGCGAATATTTTCTTCGTAATATAACAGGTTCAATTAATATTTAATTTATAAAAATAGTTTGTCATTGAAACAATTTCATCAATTATTAATATTTTTAAATTTTAATTTGCTAATATCGTAATATGTTAGTACGTGACCAAATGAATGGAATTATTTCAGCAAATGTTTAACATTTTAAGAAATAAACGTTACGTGACACTAAGCTAACACTCCGCTACCTCCATAAGTACGTAAAGAAGAGTAACGCTGTCTTAACCACCCCTTTAGCGTTTCGTTCTTTACGAACGACCGCTAATATGCGATTTGGTTAGATATATAACCAAATAGGTTTCACCAACTCCCATTTTATGTTTAACGTCGTTTACCTTCGAATAAATTGCATTAATGTTGCTCGCGAGTATCACCATGTAATTTAAACTCGATATCTGAAAGTTAAACCTACGCGTAGCTAAATGCTAGAGCTCGGTTAAAGAGAGGTAATCGATGTTATCTGTTTTCCCTTCTCGCTTCGACATTTGTGGTCTCATTCATGTCTCATGCATCGATATTTAGAGATCCTTAACAGCATTATTGGACTACAGCGATCTTTAGAAAAGCAAGATTTAGTGTGGATATGAAATCGTTTTTGCGCAAATTCATTATTTTGATGAAATTGGTGGTGTTGGAAGCTCTCTAAATGCACTACACGATTTTGGAATATAATGAGGAGAAGCTTCAATTTAAGTTTTTTAAATTGAAAATAATATTTGTCTTGCCAATAATTTTTTACAATTATAGCTTAACTAACACTTTAATTAAGAGCATATTTTTCCATAAATGGCATGTAAACAATTTTACTTGCTAAAATTTAAAATGTGACAGTATTAATTTTATTTTAAATATTAATATAAAAATATTTATACCTTTTTCAATTTGCGAAAGCTATAATTTTTCATTAATTTTACATTATTTTCATTATTTTCAAATAATTAATTTGTTGAATACGGTATTGTCATGGATGAATGGTGGTCTTCCATAGTGTAATGCGGCAGGAAGTCAGTAGCTGGTCCGTGGCCTGTTCGAGTTCTGCTCTGGAATTCGTCTCGTATTGATCGGCGAAACAACGGCCACTATCAATCAGAGCAGCCGTTGAGAGAATCCTCCTCCAGACAGTGACTGAATTCGACCCAGCTGGAAAGGCAGTGACGAAATTCCGGCTCCGTCGGGTCTCAAACCCGAAGAGTCGTTGCAGTGGAAATGAATGTTGTTACTGAGCCATGTAATCCAGTCGGACGCAAAGAAATGTGTAGATCTCACAATGTCCGGTGAGAAATGTTACATTGAATACCATCTGATTCCTCTTCAAATTTTCCATCAATTGAATAAATTAAAAAAGATAGTTTGACCGAGCAGCTTCTTCAATAACTTAAAAATTCTGTCATCCAAAATTTTTTCAGCACCTGTACTAATTTAAACTTCTTTTATTAAAAAAAATAGACCGATAAGGGTGAATTATGTTCTTACCATCTTAAAGAAAAAATATTTTACTTTCATTTATAGTATTTTTGGTACTTCACCGTGGTCAATATAACGGAATCGGCAAAAGCGTTTTGGGAAATCAACTAATCCTGAGCAGCGCCTCTGACCGGGAGGTGCTAGGTTCGAATCACGACGGTGGAAGGATTTTCAACACTAGGTAGAAATCAGGGAAATCTGGGAAGATTTCAGTTGTCTCGATGAGAATTCTAGCGGCTGTCTACTTTGATCGATAGTTTTCCGTGGTTTCATCAGTCAACACCAGGAGAATACCGGAGCAATACTCTAACAAACGAGCCACGGACCACACACTATCTTTCTTTGCTCCTCCTTGCCCATCATCTCTCCTTACTTAGACACACACTTACACTCTCTCGCATTACACTATCACAAATGTCGGAAGACCAGTTGGGAACTTGGAGCTTGTCACAGCTGGGGTGTCGCCCCGCTAGTGGAGATACGTGGTTAGGGAAATCCCCCAAAACCAACGTAGGTCGGCGCCGGATCCCGCCATCATGAAGGCGAAGATCACCGCCACTTCCCACGATAAAAACATGAAAACATACACTATACTTACGAAACGAATGACCTTAGCAGTTGACGCTCCCAGAATCACTCATCAATCAATCGCGACAACGCACTTGAATGCCTGGTAATAGAGGCAGAGGCGACTCACCCCCGTGGCGATGCAGGAGTCGTCGAGGGCTCGTCGCTTGTCGCCGCTCGTCGCCTTGGGGCCGCCCGCCAGCGCCGCCAGCGACGGCCAGCCGCTCCACTTGGCCTGCGCACAACCACACGCACTCGCCGTCAGCACACATTACGCCAGTTCAGCTAAATCTTAAAAGCAGTCTCTCCTTAAACAATGCCATAACCCCACACAAATCAATAATCACACCTTTAATGACACATGCTTGCCCCGTTGGGACGGACGCATCACAAACGTATATCAGAGATAAATAGTGCCAAAAAAGAAATTAAGATTAGCCACACATGCGCCATGGATCATTTTTAATGACCATTAACTCCTTAGAGAATTACACTTAACATCCATCAATCATCACATTTATAATCTTTCCAAAACTTTATATTCCACACTTAACTATTTCCCGACCCGAATCCGAAAAATAATATCCGCTACATAATATCCGCTAACAGACATCCGCTAACTAAGCGTGCGTGCTTAATGAGTATCTTAAACCAATGCAGTTGGAATAATATTAGTTTTAGATAATTAAGGTTAACTATAATGCATTCCGACTATATGTGAAAAAGTAAAAGTTACAGAAGCATATACTCATCATTCGAACAATAAAAATTAAAATAAAGAAATAAATAAAGGCATCAACACTCGGACGGTAGGGGGTTGAGTCTAATCTGCGCACATTTACTTAAGCTCCGCTATCCCTGGCCCTATGTTTACTTAGTTGAATAATGCATGGAGGTACCAATAAACTGGTTAGTAACATTTGATGAATTATACATTTTCATTGCCACGTAATACAAAACGTATTGGGCAAACTAATTATAGATTTACTTTTATAGTATTACTAATAAAATAATAACTCATACATCGGCCCTACGTCTATCTCTATTAACAAAAGGGAGCTTAACGAAACATGGGCACAGTGAAGCTACATTTATGTGCAGAAGCAAAACTAGGGGCCGTCTTAATTTGGTTAATTCATCAAGCCCATGTGGTCGAAAAACCTGGTCGTTAACACACATTCTCAAATACAATAACATTCTCAATAACAATAAAAAATGTTTTAAAATAATGCAGAACCAACTATTACTAGTGCATTTATATAATCTCTATAAATAATTCGAATATATGGCGGTTTTCGGCAATTTATAACGGGGACGTATAGGGAAATGAAGACAGAGTACAGGGGGAACCCGAATTGTTTCTTATATTATTATACAAAATGAGACCCATTTGAATTTTTAGTATATTTTTAGAGATTTAATTTTATTTCTTAATTTTATTTATTTATTTACGTGAAAAACGGTTAAAAACTGTGTATGTCGTGATATGGGGAGAAGTTAATTGGAAGTTACATTTATGTTCAGAAGCAAAGTAAGGGGCCATCTCAGCATTTGCACGAGAATCAGGGAAACTGGACGAACACCTGATCGAGATGGGGAGAAGATCATTGACCCAGAAGCTGAAGTACAATACTTGTTACAGGTTCTTTAGAATTATACAATACAAATGGTATATAATATATTAGATGTCATCGTTAAAATTAAATTTACTTTCCTTTTGGATGCTCGGTATAGTCTCTAATTATATAGAAACAGTTGTGCAGCAGAACATATTTTACTTGGGTCTTAAACTTTTGCATCGAATTTAATTGTTTAATGTCATTTGGTTACTACTGGTGCTTGTGTATCTTATTTATTTAAATTTTTAATGCTTTAGAACACAAAAATAAGATACAAGGAAGTCGAATAACTAGTACTAGCTTCGCTCCACTTCACTCACAGAATCCCAATGTTCTGTTACATGACATCATTGTGATCATTCTGAATATCGAAGTAACGCGAAGCCGCAAACGATCGAAACCACTTCAGTGGTTGAGGGCCCTAACCACAGTGGGAATCAGAGGAGGAGAACGAACAGTGATCATCTAAGGAGGGCAGGCAGTGCCCAAAGAAACAGAGAAGAAATAGTTTACGTTTTTATGCCTTTTCCGTTAACATTTCCAGATTTGCAATTTTGAACAGAATTGTTTATTTCGGCCTTTCAAAAGCTACTCATGATATCTCTATCACATACAATCAAATCACATGTATTAAAAAATATAATGTTCTTAAAAAGATGTAACTGAACTTGAAAATACGACCATCATAGCTTCAACTTTAAAAAACGTTTTCTTAAAAAAGAAAAGTATGTATGGCGAGGCCCGATTTTCGAAAATTGCAGTTTCAATTTTTTCAGCGTTTTCCTACAAATCAATATTAAAGATACAGATTCTTGTCTTAATTAAATGTGTTCTTCAGAAATATAAAAATAATATCAATAATTCAATATAAATAAGACCTATTACATTTTGTAAAACTCGATTGGTTTTTGTGTAATTTTGCGTGAAATTAAGACAATTTTCTCTCTTGAAAAATGGGAAGTTCCTTATGAAAATGGAGGTCTGATTTTTGTTGAAATCTGAATTTTCGAAAATTGCAAACGATAGGTATAGTGCGAAAGTATGTGTTGTAGCACAATTAGTTTCATTTTCTTAAATTGCTTTGTGGTTTATATGTTTATGTACTACTATTCTTACTTTAGATTTAGACTCTTACAAATGAACTTACCTTTTGATCAATCCTGTTAGGATCTTTCTCGGGAGGTGATCGGGCAAGTGGACTGCCATCTGCAACAAAAAAATGAATAAACACCTAAAATTATGACACACGAAGTAAATATACTGCCGCATTCTGAACGTAGTAAATCATAACGAGGACTAGGATTTGTGTGTAATTAATTACATATGTATTTTCTTCTCTTAAAGTAAAAAGTATGTCATGTGTTTACGAATTAGGCTTTTGAAGTTATTTAAAACACATTTGAGATTCCATATTTGTCTATATATTCGGGACGAGGTTGACTATTGACCCGATAATTCATGTGACGTTGAATTGACGTTAAAACACTATGCAATATTTGACACAAAAGTCGCCGTCCCACATGTGTCCATGTAAAGCAGTGCAATTCACTGCTTCGTCAATTAGCTATTGTCAAAATATGTTATGAACTTTCTTTCAGCAATGCAAACACGCTACAGTAAAATATATATATATACACACATAGATATATATATACACACATATACATATATATATATATATATATATATATATATATATATATATATATATATATATATATATAGTAACGATTAAATATTGTTCTGTGGATAAGGGGTCGTTCATAAATTACGTAACGCAAAATTGGGGTATTTTGAATACCCCTCTCCCCTCTGTAACGCGGCCGTAACGCACGATTGAACCCCCCATAATAATTATGTGCCACTAGCGACAACCTTCCGCCCCTTATATATGTGTAAAAAGTGAAAATAAATTATAGTTAAGTAAAACAGAGAATTTATTTAATTTATTCAGTAACAACTTCTAATAGCAAAATAATTTTATTTTAAAACAAATTAATTAGAGAATATTTTCATGTTTTAGTGTGTCAAAAAAGGAAGTATTTCAACAAATGCTAAAAAATGTCAATATTACATAACACTAATGAAATACCCCCTACTCCTATGTAACGCAGCGTAACGCTGCCTCAAACCCCACCCCTGTTACATAATTTATGGACGGTCCCTAATAATACAATGAAGATTTTTGGACATTCTATTTATGCAACTTGTTTGTTTGGTTAATTCAGTATCCTATTTTTTAACATTTTATTTAATATTTGGAGAACATATAAGTACACATATTTAGGAACATTTTATTCTATATAAATACAAACCCTACTTCAATAAAAATATCTTGTCTCAAATATTTCTCCCTCCTCCTCCTTCTTCTCTACAATTGCAGCAACTGTTGCTCTTATTGTTTTTGCTTATTGTTATTGCTATCAACTCGCTTCTTGGCTAAAAAGCTAATTTACCAGCTGATGTACATATTCGTATTGTACACGTCTTCGGACGCGCATTATTCCTTACAATGATGTTCAGACTCACTACCAATCCAGAAACTCAATTAATCTGCTCTCTAAACGCGAAGTGTGACACTACTTGTTACGTTTGTTTCGAAATACGTGAAGAATCTATTGAGTGTTTGCTGTTCGGGACGAGATGCTCGTATGTCGTGGTAGCTGGCACTTCAGTCAACATGTGCGGCTTTCTTCAGGGCATTACTGCGCAGCCTACGCAACCACACCTTTAACCTCAACGGGGAGCCGATCTTCAAATAAACATGCAATGCTGTTCTGAAGAAGGCCACAAGATACTATTACCCGAAACGTCGGCCGCCACCACGCACATGTAGACGGTAGTTCGGTCGAACTATCGTCATTCTTTAGAACACTATTAGATAAAGCAAGTAAATCCCTTTTCTAATAATTGGTAGGGAGTTGTTGTTTTTCGGGAAACTAGTTCTGGTCCTATTTCAGTTAATAATATGGAATAATGAAATAAGCACACATTTCGATTATTATTTGGGTCCGAAATTTTTTCGACGTTCACAGGGAATCTCAGAATAATTTTGTTTAAGATTAGGCTCCAAATTTGAGTTGATTCGCTCACCTCTGAAGCAGGGGTTGTCGAAGGCGAACTGGTCAGCACCGCCCTCCGGGTCCTTGGTCAGGATGAGGTGCTTCCCTGCAACAGACATCACACGATCACACACCACACTTATTGCACAGCAAGGGAGTGGTTGTCTACGTAACTAGAATAGAAAGAGTCTTGGAGGAATGAAATGTTGACGGACGAGGTGACGATATGGCCCCGTGTCCAACCTTTTGAAATAAATACGGAAAAGACACTTTCGTAGGATATGCGTACAGTATTTTTGTGTACAAATTTATCAGATAAGTTTTTTTAGTATCGAAACATTTCCTATATATCAACAACATACAACACAGTCCATATTTTTACAGAAAACTAAAATTAGGAAAAATGATACGAGGCATGTGATGGTCTTATGCCATTGAACACAACTTCATGTAGCAGTGAACACAAATTTTTTAATGAATTTAAAGGCACCTGAAGAAAAATTATTTGTTTCCGCAATAACAGTCCTAATGTTTATAAAATAAACATTCTTTCTTCATCGAGTAATTATTAACCTTTTATTTAACCATTAGTTTGAAGTAAAAACAAAATATAAATTGGTAATTGCTTACAATCAAACATTTATATCACATTATGTTACGACTTTTTGCAGAAATTAACTCCAAGAACAAGTTGCTTATTGTCGTCGTGAAGTATCCTATTTAATTGGTTATGGTACTTATCAACGTCCAAGTTTTATTCAAGAACGTCAAATATTTCCTCACTGTCAAAAAGAAATGTATTGAGGCAACTTACAGATACTTCACCACGTATTAGAAATCTACAGTATCCCTTTTATCTTGTCTCCTGAATAATTGACATCGCCATTTTGCTTTAAAACCGAACTAACTCAAAGTCGCATACTTAACAATTATTACAGTCACGTTTAATGACAATTTCATCGCCTTCCTTGAAAATATCAGTATCACCTACTTCATCATTTTCAACCCCGCTATCTGTCAGGTTCGTAACTTCTTCAATATCTTTAGATTAACTCTGTAGAAGGGTCGTTATAACGTTGTGTACTTAAATACAGAGCACAACGCTACATTATTAAAAATGTTCACATGAACAAGATGTCTAGCGTAAATAAATCCATGCTGCTACGTTATTTTAAACTATTGTATTACAAAAATATATGATATTGTAGACAAAGACATGCGCATTCATATTTGATCAGTTTTACTTATCATAATCACACACACACACACACACACCAACACTTACGAAATGCTTATTTCCAATGATGGAAACACAACCTTGGCTGCAAGGCAATATAGACACTTGTAGAAAATGCTGCAATTAACAATTTCATCATTTTCTATATCGTGAACTATTGGAGAGAATTTAAGGGTGGCTATGGCTAGAACTGTCTTTTATGTTCAATTCCTTCCTTTCAATAGAAAGAATTAGGCATTTTAATTCGAGAAGGCAGCGAAGAAAGACAGCGAAAATAATGGTACAGGCTTGTTTTCATTGAATACCCTGATTTTTCGTAAGTTGCAAAATATCAAATATTTTCAGCGTTTTCCTACAGCTACAGTATTAAAACTGGAGTTTCTTGCTCTGAATGAAATTTGTTGTTGAAAGATCTTGAAAAAGGTCATGTACAATTTTTCGAAAATATGAGTAGTTTTCGTGTAATTTTCAATGAAATGTAGATATTTTTTTAAAACAGTTTCAATTTTTTTCTTTTACATTTTACCTCGTATGCATATCTTTCCTCCAAAAGAAGGTAAAAGATATGCAGCTATCTTTCTGTATTTCGGAAAATTGCAAAAAATTAAACATTTGAAAAATTAAAGATAAAGGTTTTTGGGTTAAACAGAATATATTTTAAAAAGTTAGCTCTTTATAAAAGGTCATGTACAAATTTTTGAAAAAGAGAGTAGTTTTCGCATAATTTGTACCTGCAATTAATGCAATTTAGTAAAAAAAATATAAAAAACCGCTCAAATTTTTTTCTACCAATTTTTTTCCAGGGATGGAATAAGAAATGTGCAGGTTTCATTATCATTGAATTTACTTAATAACATATTTAGAAATGAATGCGAGAAAGTTCAATGTTGTTTAGTATGTGCACTACCCTTAGTTTACTTATTCATTAATCCTTGTGAACGTTAAGACCTACCTTACCATAGGTAATAGTTATTTATGCACGGCATTAAGGGCGTTGTAAGAGTTCGAGGGCGTTTTGTGACTTGAGGTCTTTAGAAACAGTTAACGCTCCTGGTACATAATTTTCATTTTTACTTAATCTTTTTATTCAGATTTACTTATTTACTAATGAACTAGATGTTAACTTAACTCGGTTTGTCTTTAAATATTTCCATCCAATAATTCCTTTTCATAATTCCCTCTCACAATTCCCTACATAAGATAACAAGTAGCATCATTCAACTGTTTTCATATTTCCCTCGTAACCACGATCCTCTCGATCCATGTATGGTATGTCAGGCGCGGATCCACGAGGGGGGATGAGAGAAATTCCTCCGCCAAATTTTTAGTACCTATTAATTCTAACTACTCATGAAACTTTTAAGTAACTAGTGCTACTAAAACAGCACGTACTTTCTCGCCCGTATTTTCACACAAAATTACGCTTACCTACTCAAATTTTCAAAAATTGTACTTGAAAAATCTTTCTTGAAGGAACAGATTGCATTCATAAGAAGATGCCTATCGTTAATATTTTAGTTTAATGAAGACTGCAATAAAACTTTGAACTTTTACAGTTTTGGAAAATTCGGATTTTCAACGAACATGAGACCTGCACCATTGTCTTAAACGTTCTTTACACGATCTAACAAAGAAATAAAAGACTATGGAGCATTTTTTTTATAAAATGAAAAATGTTCCAGATGCTTCATGTAAAGTACCCGCCCCCCAAACGTAAAATATCGGTTTCATATTCCAGAGTCCGTGACATCAGCCTCATCGATTGGAGAATATCAATTTGGAGAAAATCGGCTGGACGATTTAGACGGTAGTGCTGTTCACAGACGGACCGACAGACGTTTTACCGTCATTAGGTTTTTCAGTTTCAGGGACCCACAAATCATAGATTATGGTTATTCTACGTTTTAGAGGACTTTTTATAAATTAACATCTGGGTTTATCCACTTTTCTGTTACGAGGGTCCTGTAATAAGAGTTTGTCTGCTGAAAATTCGCCGTTTTTTCGCGAAGCATTAAATAACCATAAACCCCTACACCATAAATATATTTTCGGATAATCATTAAAACGAATAAATACATATCGTTGCCTGAGCTGAGTTTAGCCTACATCATTCTACATAATACATAATCTGTAATATGACACATTCGACAAAAACATTTTGAATAAAAAACTTAACGTAAAACTTACAATCTTAATGCACGTATCACACTCGACTCCCAGTCGGGCATTTTTATAGTATCCTTAGGATGGGGAAATATAATAACTAACCGGTGCATTTATAGGCTCGAAAAACGGCAGAAATAGGCATTTAAAATATGCACTTAAAAAGGCTCTATATATTTTTCTTATTCTTATGTTCTTGTGTAGGAAGCGTCTGAAGTAATAATATACTTCATGAAATGTTTGCTTTCATCATTACTCTGACAAATCATCGTAGAAATACTTTCTTTCATTTTTGGGCAATTTGGACAAAAAAGCTGAATTGCAGTATCTACCTTTTTGCTTTTCATTAAATGCAAGTTGATACTGTAATGCTGCACAGTATGATCTTTATTCTCACATTTAATTTAAACACAAGTGAAAATATTGTATGATTTGTTTTAATTGTCATGCATACACAAGTTACATACGAGTTACAACAGCACATACTTTCTCGCATTCTAATTAGAAATATATTTCAAAATATGCAATTTCCAAAAATTCAGAGAGTTAAACGAAAATCTGACCTGCGCCATTCTTTTAACTGGCTCTTGTTCTATCTGTGGAAAAAAACCGGTGCCAAATTTTTTTACCGTTCTTTGATGTTTACGAGGAGAAAGTTTTAAGAAAATATTTGGAGCCGATTTTGGGTAAACAAATTGTTTAAAAGTTCAAAGTAAAAAATATCTTGACTACCACCAGCGAGGTTGCTCGAGATTTATAATACGAAATACCCGACGGGTATTTAAGTTGTTTTATATGTTACTGATGTAATCGTATTTTCGGATCGACAGGAGCCATGCCACCCTCTCCCAAAGAAAAGGCCCAGAGGAAAAAAATTAAAATAGTAAAAGTGCAGGAAGCATTAAATGAGAAACGCCAGAAAAAATGTAGAAATCTCTAAAATGTATCGAAAAAATAACCTCGCGTTTTGTCATTTACATTTAGTTAGACTGGAAATCCTGAATATCGCTGTATTTTAGACCTTTGGTATGTACGGAAAATATCGACTGTTCTCCAGAAGCCTTCGGCAGCTCATATCTCTTTCTTACTCCGCTTGACAACCGGTGCTACGTTGACTTCTACGTATTAGAGTGGGACCGACGCAACCGAAAATCGTGTTTACGGAGTAAGGTCTCTGTCTAGGTGCCAAGTGAGTGATCGTGGACCTCTGTGACATTTCGCGCAATTAAATTGTCCCCGAAAAAAGAAGAATAGGGCATGGATCGCTCACATGCGCCTGGAGACGGTACAGTTAATAAGTACTTAAGAAGAGAAATAAAATATCTAAAAATAAAAATAAAAAGAGAAAAAGAAATCTAATAAAAAGAAAAAGTAGAAGAGACTTGATATATTTTTTTGCAAAATTTTGTCGACTTTCTTCAGTTCTAGACAATAATGTTTGTCTGTAGGCGAATGTTTAATTTGTTAATCGATATCATGCGTTTTTATTTAAATTCTATCTGTTCACATCTGTATCATAGAACGAAAAATATAATGTCCTAATTCATCCTCGTTTTGCAGCTCTGAAGACAACGATTTTATTAACAAATTATTACTTTTTTAAGATTTAAAATTGTTTAAAGATACAAAACATTTTATGATAATCTGTTTATCTTGATTATAATTTATATTAGTTTGTGCTTATACATACATACACACATACAAATTCCTCGACCATCCAAAAAAATGTCTGTGGATTCGCCCCTGGTTATGCAGTGTATATCGAGCTCTGTATCAAAGGCAATAACAAGATATAACAAATCAATAAAAATAATAGTTATTAACGCGATCAAAGCCTCATTTTAATCACGTTAAAATAAGTCATCTTTAATATGTCGTTATTATAATAGGAAAGGAAATGTAAAAAAAATCAATGTAGTAATTCCCACATGTTGCTTGGAAATCCTCCAGGCGTGTGGCATTCAATTCAAATGAGGGCGTGAAGGACTGGAATGGTTTTTGTTATTACCATCTGCGGCGCGGCGGCAGAGAGCTGCGCTCAGACGCTACGCCTTGCGCTGAGGTGGATCAGCTCAGCAGCGCTTTGGCGGGCGGCCAAGTGATTCACTGCCGGAGCGCTCGAGGAACGCCGCCGCTGCGCCTGCCTCGCCGCGTCACTTTCGCGCCATCGAGCGACGCACAGTCGACTTGCAGGCGTCGGTGCTAAAGCCTGTTTTACTCGACCATTTTTTCATCACTTTTCGCCGATACAGAAAAGATACAGACCAGACTGTATGTAATTTGTACGAAAAAATGACGCATGCTTAATTTTTCGGTACAGATTTCATCCAGTTTGACTACCGCGCTCCTGGCGGCATTTTACGGAACTTTCTCTGGTTTGTTATGCGTGTGGAGCGATATGTTTATTTTGTAGTTGCGTGAGAGCGTTCTGATGCGTTGAATTGTAATGCGAAGTGGTTATGTAGTGAGAAATAAATTATGTACTGCATTCTAATACTGTCGCATCCGTGCTCGGTCCTAATATAACCTAACTTAATTTGTTACCACAGATGCGATGTTCAAATGTTTGAACTTCAGCGCTATGTGCGGCGTCCGGAGGAAGTATTTTCTTCATGATTACTTACAAAGACGGAAAGGACCGTGTAAAACGCTGGAATCACTCTCATCCAGTTTCAGCACCGAAACATACTGCGTAGAAACGAACGTTATTTTTCCATCCACTTTCTGTACATAAAAATGATGAAAAAATGACCGTGTAAAACAGGGTTAAGACTCTTCCGGTACCCGAAGTGACCAGACCTCCCGTATTAGCCGGGTCAGTCCCTTTTATGAGTCCCTCGGGTCGCCAAAATGTCCCGTTTTTGTTGCAATGAGTAATCGACATAAAGTAACGTCAACAATTTTAAATTGATCACAACGTTTTCCGTTGGGTTTGCATTAGTGTATAATAAGTAAGCACGAGAAGATCATACGCTCATTTACTATGTAACAAGAGTGTTTCATATCACTACTGAAATCAAGATGAGAGAGATTCAGTGGTGGTTCTAGGAAGGGAAAATTGTAGCATATGCTTTATCCCCATCGATATCGGTACCGAGAGTCCCACCAGTGGGACATCGCCGCAGCCGGGACAAGCTCATAGCTCCTGACTGGTCTCCCGGCGTATTTGGAAGTGTAGTGCATGCAAGTGTAGGTGTGTGTAACTAAGGAGTGAGGATATGACAAGGAATATATGGGAAGGAAAGATCACGCGTGATCTGTGGCCCTTTTGTTAAGGTACTGCTCCGGCATTCGTCGGGTGTTGATTGGAGAAACTATTTGGAAAACTACCGATCCGTCGGGACCCTAAGATCTCCCGGTCATAGGCACTGTAGTGACATTATTGTCTGAGCCACTCAAGCGGGGCTTTTTAGAAAGAGGTATGCTAATTAACAATTGAGATACACATAACGAATGTACAGTAGTTCTGTAGCCCAAGAATTTTAAGAAAACTACGAAAATGTTTTCATGGACACTATAGTTGTTGTTAATAAAAGGAACACCAACATTTTTTCTACAAACATTGTAACACAATTCATTTAATTTTAAATAATACTACCGTCTTATCTCATAGATGTTTCACATTTTATAATCGTTTTAAATAAAACATAGAAATGGCTCATTGTATTTAATTTGTTTGATTAATGCCTTGGATTCTTCAGCGCAAGCAAATTATGTTTTATCGTTGAAAGGCACCTTGAGTTTCGAAAAATAAACTTTTAAAGAGGAAAAGTGACGCAAAAAATAAATGTTCTGATCAACACCGTCTTTATGATTGAAGATTCCAACAAGGTAGGTAATAGCACACGTAATTTTTATCAATTACCACTTGCGATACTCTGCGTACATGAGATCATTTCAAAACCTGTTTCTTTTCTGACGAGAGTTTTAACATCATGTGGTTGTACTAAGTTTGTTAAAATGCCGATGCCTTGTAGTTCCGACTGACTCAGGAATGACGAAATTTCTTGAAAAAAATGTCAGTATAACTTGAGAGGCTTGTGAATTGAACCAAATACACAAGTACACAAAATAACATTTATTTAATGAACACTAGTACACTTGACGGCAATTTGTCTCGCATCCATTTATCATGGCAAATATTACATCAAAAAATATTTCCTCACGGAAATCTTAGTTTAATTTCCGCACTTCCCCTCCTGGCAACAAAGAAGATACAGGTGATATTGCGTCACTGAATTGCTGTGGCAATTCCCGACCCAGTTGCATGTGATATTTGTCAACGCGACGTTTTCCGACGGCGGTTGCGCCAACTGACTGGCGATCGAGATAGCGCTGGCGTAGGAATCAGAATTGAGTTTTATCGCCTGGGATGGGGGAACGAAGAATAACGCTGTAATGAGGTATGAGAAGCAAAATAATTGTTTAGTTTAGATCTGATTTCTCTCAGTGGAGGTTCTGTGTACTCACGCATCTTGAAAATCTCTAGATCCTCATGAAGTGTCTGCCATTTATGTAGCCATTCCTCTCTCTCTCTCTCTCTCTCTCTCTCTCTCTCTCTCTCTCTCACACATCCACACCACACACACGCCACACACACACGCACACACACACACTTCCCATGAAACTTCACAATCTGTGGAACACTAATCAACGCAATCACACGACGAGGGTCCTCAAAAAAGGAGGTAAGACTGCAAAATACAAAATAAGTTTCCAAATATGCTTTCTAGAGGGACCAAATCCAAGGGTAAAATTATCAAAAAACTGCATTTTATAGTTCAATGTATAACAAAATCAATATGTATTTACATTTCTTCGAAAAGCGATATTTTTGGGAGAAACTGCCGTGAAAGTGAGAGAGTTTTTTGCTCTAAGAAAACTACATTTAATGGCAAGAAAAAGCAGTGCGATCTATGAAATAAATTTTTATATGAAAAATGAATAAACTATTTTATTAAGAAAATTCAGCATTCAGTGTAACGAAATGAAACCACCCGTCGTCGCTGCTAGTTTTTATTTTGCGTCCATCTTCGCGCGACGATGAGAAGATTGTGACAGATTACAATGTGCAATAATTAAAAGGAAGAACTTTATTAATAAAATTCGTGAAATCGTGACGAATGTTTATGAACATTATGGCAGCATTGGTTGCGGGGCGACTGATAATAGCATGTGAAGACTTGGCTGAGAACATGGAGAAGTCAGAAAATCAGAATGTCAAATGTAAAACGGACGGCAATGGATATCCGAAAGATTTCCGTGGGGTCAAATGCATTGCTCTGTAGAGAAGATGAAGTGGAAAAAGTCGCTCGCTTAAAGATGCACTTCGGAAATCGAGAGCTCTGATCCCACAGAGAAGGTTCGTACTTGTTTGAAGACCACGTTATGAACGCATATTGCACAACATTTGGAAAAACGGAAGTTTGATAAAAATTAATAGAATAATTGTACTAAATTTAATTACACTAAGAAAAAATATGATTAAAGCCAATATTACTTCTTTGATTACTCAAGGTAAGAGATGTGAATACTAAGGTGATGTCAATTTTAACACACCTTGCCAAATGACATTAAACGATAAAATTCGATACAAAAGTTTAAGTCCGAAGTAAAATCTTTTCTGCTGCACAACTGTATCTATGCAATTAGAGACTATACCGAGCATCCAAAAGGAAAGTAATATAAATTTTAACAATGGCATTTAATGTATTATTTACCATTTGGATTGTATAATTGTAAAGAACCTATAACAAGTATTGTACTTTAGCTTTTGAGTCAATTATCCCATCTGGATCATATTTTCTTCCAGTTTTCTTGATCCTTGAACAAGTGTTTGACCCTTGTTTTGCTTCTGGACAGGTAACTTCAAATTAATTTCTCCCCATAGTACGTCACATTTTTTTAAACTGTTTTTGGCCTAAATAAATAAATAAATTTAATTTGACAAGTATTTTTATTCAGATCAAATAAGTAGATTAGGTTTGTTTAAAATTGTTGCTTTGTTTTCTCCGTGCGCCTTTTCCCGCCCTCCCGCAGTGGCGCCGCCCTCTTTTCTTATCGTCTTCGGCAGGTGACGTCAGCGCGCTGAGGGGCGGACGGATGGTACAGTGAGTTGCAGGCCGTGGTTGGGTTGAGTCGCTTCTAGTTGCTGGGTTGAGGCGGCAGGCCCGCGCCACCGTTTTCTTTGATTTCAAGTATATTAACGAGCACTAGGGTAAGGCGTTCGTTCTCTGTATTACGCCTTGCTCGTCTGTATTGCAGTGTTCCTAATGAGAATATATGCGCATATTTTGTTTAACTATTTGAAAACTACCTTCCCCGCGGGATGCGCTATTTCGCGCATGTATCAGCGTAGTAACGTTCAAAGAATGTTTGTGTCACGAAGCCGCACTCGCCTGAAATGTGAACAAGGTTAGTGCTTAAAGAATTAGGCTTTTGATTATTTCTGAGTTTCTCTTGTTATGTTTTCATTTTTTTAAAGTTATAATAAATGATAGTTGTTTCGAAATTCTATGTGTGGTTTTCCTTCAGAGAAGTTACTTTCAGAGGCTTCCTGGAGTACGCCACTCGTTTGCTGTGGTAATCACACACTTTCACATTTCCCTTTAACTGGAAAAGACGTACATAATTTCCCGGTGCAAGCTATGCGCTTATTGGTTTTTTTCATAGTTTGCAAAACTCAGATTGAAAGTTGTTGAAGGCTTCATTTCCTTCTTTTCAGAAACTTCCTCGTTAATCTCATGGTCTTCTGAGTTTGCAGTTTCATAACGCTAGCGTAAGGTGAAAATGACTATGTACAATTGTGGCCGCTCAATGACATAAAATTGTTTCGAATAGTTAAAGCATTAAATATTCTAAATTTGCCTCTTTAGTAATTACTAAATTTAAATTAACACTGTAGAAAAAAATATTATTTAGATCAAATGCTCTCATCTTATGGCATCTAAATCCGGGAAAATGGCGACAGGTAAAATGGTGTACAAAATGTGATAAGTTTTCTTTTATTGCTAAATTTTAGTTAAGAACTGTTCCTTTTATTATCGTTTAAATATAACGGGGGAAATAGAAAATAAATTTCAGAACACTGCAAAACATGATTGACAGGAGAATTTGTTTCAAATGTGGGACAAACCTTGATGGCCAAGGCATAAAATTGTATGTCTTACCTAAAAGAACAAAAAATATGATTTAACTATTGGATATGGATTGATTCAGAAATCGTTAAAAGAAAATTCAGAATTTGTGAGATTGTTCGGCAGCTTTCTAGCAGTGTCACCGTGATTGATTGTCCGATCAATTGGCATTTACACAATATTATAATATCCTACCAGTCTTTGACACACAATCTATTGTCAACACTATTTATCAGTGTTTTCAGATAGATTCATGATACACAAGCGTCTACATTCACCAGAGGCCACAAAAAAGAGAATCCAGAAAGTTTTGGAAACTATTCTTCAAAACTAATCAGAACTATACGTCCTTGTGGTGAAAACAATATTAATGAATGTACAAATGTTACAATGATTCGCTGCTCGTGGTGCAGAAAGGAATTGAGTTTCAAACAGTTTTTGAAAAGTATCATTATTGCACAAACTATAAAGAATAATTTTAAGACCATTATCAATATATATTTGCTTTTATAATTTTCTGTCCATGGACATGTAGAGTATTACAATGTGTATAATTTCCCGTATTATTTTCAAATAAGAAAATTGACGACGTACCGCTGAAATTAACTCATTACCCAGTATCCAAAAAAGATTATTCGGTTCCCAATACTTCATTAACCGTAGTAGTACATTGTAATCCACCGCAAAATCAAGAAAATCTTCAGTGACGACGGGATGTTTTAATATCGCACAAATACTGAACTCTATCAAAACAAAATACTTAACCCTCGTTAACACGAGTGCATAGGAGCTGAAATAATCGGTGTTCTTGTTATAAAAATTACAATTTCTTGTTATCCGATTTTTATACAGGATGATTGTTTTCGTTGCTAATATGCCGGGACTTTATCCCATAAGTAATGTATAGACTGGATTTGCTAAAATTGGATACTTTTCGTCGTTTAGTTTTGAAAATAATAAACGGTACACGTTGGACTATGCGCTTGTGTTTGTGTGTTGGACTACAGCAAGTTCTCTCGCGTTAGAGCTCGTCACTTCTCTTGAATACTCAGTTGCTAATCCGAGAAGCCTCGGACATGAGCGCTAGGCAAATAGTGCGTAAGGTCAAGGCATCACAGCCCGTCTAGCGAACAATTCATGCGGAGAGATTACGACTTTTCCGTTTCCAGCGGGTGCTGAATTTGCGCTGTGAAGACGTATAGCGTCGTTTTCAATTCTCTAGGCATTTCCTGCGCAAATGCAAAGAAAACCCGGAATTTCGTTCTTCTGACTGGTGATGCGTGTTTTACAAGAACTGACACCTTTAATGTGCATAATTTGCACGTGAGGTCCGAGGAAAATCCGCATGTTGCAAGTAGTGTAGCTCAAAAAGAGCGATTATATGTAAATGTGTCGGTGGGCATTGTGGATTAATTTATCCTTGGACCTTACTTTTTACCCGGGCGTTTAAGAGGCGTGCAGTATCTGAATTTTATAACTCAGTTACTCTCAACGATTTGGGGATCTGGGGGTTAATGAAAGACCGCGTTTACGCTACCGATGTCGAGGATCGAGATGACCTTCTTCGGTGCATTGAATGCGTGGTGGCAGAAATGAAGGTGCAACGCGACAAAGTTGTGTGCGTCACGGTGGCCGTGCGGCACAGATGCCTACATTGCGTTCTCGTAGGAGGAGAGGAGGAGGCCATTTTCAACACTTGTATAGCCCCTGTTACACGAGGTGGAAATGCAAAATGTTGGAAACTATCGTAAATAACATTTAAATAAGTTTTTTCTTACTCCTTTCATGTTCCTTAAATAAGAAAGCCATAATAGCAAATGGAAACAAAATTTAATGTAATATTTTGGATACCTTTTATGCAAAACATGACTAATAATAGTTTTTTTTTAAAATTTTGAATGGGATTTATTACATTATTTCTCTTTGCAGTCGTGAATAACGAAGAGTTTGTTAGTAAATAACTTCGTATAATCTGGTTCTGTATGAGAAACGACGACTGAATCAACCTGTATTTTACCTCATTATTACGTTTCTTTGGCGGGGTCCAAATTTGGTTCGTTTGACAACGAACTTCGTGCTAAGCGAGTTCGTGATAACGAGGGTTTACTTAAAATATTCAATAAAAGTTCCGTGTTTCATAGAGAAAAATATATTTTTCATAAAGATCGCTGTATCCTCTGTACCTGCATCACAGCTGCAGGCCAAAATATATTTTGAGTGGGAATGTACACAATCGGAAAGCAAAGTAATTAAATCTGAAGTAATCACTTGATATAAATAAAATTTGCCTTTGATGTGCACTCCGGAGGCAATCAATTAAAATTTAACATGCATCTTACAGAGACTCAGAAACGAAGAAAAACATGTTTTTGATTCTATGTAAATTTATGCAATTTACATATATGAAAATTTGGATTTGCATATCAAGGAAATAAGAACAACTTGACAGATTTTCGAACATCAAAAAATATATTAAAATCAGTCGGAATAGAAACGCGTAGGGCATGTTTCGATTTCAGTTTTGTATTTACATTATACATTTTAATTAATCTCGTTATTAGAACTTGCGATAAAATGAAGAATAATTTATGATACACGAATAAATCCAATATTGCACGTTCCGTTTGAAAAGTTATTGCGAAACGGTAGCAATGAAACGTTAACTCGAACGTTTCATAATGAACATTCCCACCATCAAATTTTGCGCGGTATCATGCTTCGGGTCTGGTTGCCAATCAGTGTGTTCGGGAGCCGAATGAATATGCCTTACGCTTGTGAAACAACTACAAAAATCGTACAGGGTACAAAACAACAGAACACGACGGCGCAACACGAAACCACACGCGGGCGCATCGTTAGACACCCCAAACGTTAGACATTGAGGGAAATTCGGGATTATGGGCCTAACAATACCATTCGTTTTAGTTTTGTTTCTGAGTGAGTGGTGATTAGTGAGTGTAATCCCTTTTATAGCTGGGAGGTGACGGTGTATCTCCTCCGAGATAGTGAAACGGCTTTCGAAGAGAGATCTGGATTCGGCTTGCGAGATTTTCCCCACCAGGTATCTACCTTTCAGCCGGAACATCAGTGATAGTGTAATGCATGTGAGAGAGTGTGTGTGTAAGTGGAGAAGAGGGGACAAGAATGACGAAGGAAATATACACTGTCTGTGACCAATTTGTTTGGGTACTGCTCTAGAATTCGCGTAGCATTGATAGCAGAAATCACGCGAAACTACCGATCAGAGCAGCCGGCTTGAATTCTCCAGAGAGCAACTGAATTGTACCTACCATCAAGAATCCACCACCAACAGCACTCAAAACCTGGACCAGTCGGTCTGTAATGCTACACTGAGGACGATATTGCTGCCTCAGACCCAAATCATCTGACAACCAAGATCTTTCGCGTTCCTATAATGCTGGATTTTTAGTGATTCCGAACGCGTCAACTGATAAGATCATTAGTCCCGTAAGTGTAGTGCATATATTTGCCCCCCTAGCTGATGGGTTCCGGCGCCGATCTACTGTCGGTTAGTGGGGTTTTCCCCAACCAGGTATCTTCCACTACTCCGACATTCGCCTGATGTTGATCGTAGGAACCACGGAAAAATGCCGATCAGAGCAGCCGGCCGCCAGAATTCTCCTCCGGACAACGGCTGAATTCGTCCTGGTTGCCTAGCTAGTACGAAAAACCCTGCGACCGTCGGGGGGTGAAACCCTAGGATCTCCCGGTCAGAGGCACTACAGTGACATCAGTTGGTGCCCTGAGATACCTCTCTCGTTGCGTTCCTATAAATTTATTATCATAAAAAAGGTAATTTCTTTTTAGGCTCTCAGAGAGCACATCTGGGACAGCGCCGCTTGCGTGATGAGAAGGCAGTGCGTTGAGTAGGCGAAGTTCCTGTGAATAGAGGCCCGAGAATGTGCAATTTTCTTATCGTGTGAAGTCTGAAATGGCGGCAACGCGCACGCTCGTTGTTACAGTTGACTGCCGTGGTTCTTTGAGGCAAATTTATACAGAGAAATAACGTATCATAAAAAAGAAAAGGAGGCTCTGGTTTCTAATTAGTGGAAGAGAAATCCATTTGATTTTCAAAATTGTTTCCATCTGCGTAATAGCAGTGGCCTCCACGGGCCACTCCATATTTCGCCCGAGCGACACGACAGATAAAGCAAAATTCTCTAGATGGCAACTATTGTGACAGGTTTTCGCGCGTCGGCGACACAAGCGAAATGCACGCGATGAAAAAACTGAATGTCTCGCGCACGGCGCTTGACTTCGCCAGCTGAGTCATGATGTAAAACGGAAAATTAAATACACTGCGAAATTCAAACGTTAACCAACGGCTAAGACATTTTGTGAAAGGGTTGGGGAGAAAGATTCACTGATTCATTATTAATTGATTATTTCGTGTTTTCGGGCGCGACAACGGCAAAGGTCATTAGTCCCGTATGCGTAGTGCATGTTATGAATGCGGGAGGTGGCGGTGATCTTCTCCCACTGAACGATGGCATGCGGCGCCGATCTAACCGTCGGCTCTCGATTTGCTCCCCCTAACCAGGCATCTCCCACCAGGGAGGCACCGCCTCAGTCGGGGCGATCTCTAAACTCCCGACAGGGCTCTCGCCTGTGTGTGGTAGTGCTGTGCATCTGAGTGCAAATGTGCGTCAGTAAGGGACGAGGATAGAACAAGGAAGGGGATGGAAAGATCGCGCGCGGTCCGTGGCCCATTAGGGTACTACTCGGACATTCGGCAGGTGTTGATCGGAGAAACTACGGAAACACACAGCTCAGAGCAGCCGGCCCCTGGAATTCTCCTCCAGACAGCGACTAAACTCGACCTAGCAGTGCAGCTAGTGTCGAAATTCCTACCACCGTCGGGACTAGAACTTTAGGGCTTCCCAGTCATAGGCACTACTGTGACAACAGTCAGTAGTACATCAGTTAGTACCCCAGAGAGGACACGCGGTGCAAATGACCACCTAAATATTCTATTCGTAATTTGTATCTTCTTTTCATTTAAATATACCAAAGAGAATACTGTACAAAATCCAAAATCATAGTACTTCTAAAATAAATCCCAAGGCAACACTATTACTCGACCATGCTTCTCTAGTAGTGTAAAGTGGTCATTCACCACTTTGCATACGGCAAACAACTGTTTGAGATAAAAAAATTGTCAGCAGGTCAGGATAATGGATTATGCTTATCGAGTACACACAGAACACACTGGAAACGATCAGAGCAACGAGACGTTGTTATTCTTTTTCAAATCGCGGTTGGATTGGATATACACTACTTACGTAGCTAGTGAAAAAAAACACCGTAGCCGAGACTCAAACCCAAGCTGCCGGTCAGAGTCGATGCTGCAGCTCGGTTCGGGGATAGAGAAGCAGTACGGATAAAATGAAGGATCAGTCAGTGGAAATGTGATAAAAGTCATGACCTCTCCACTTGTCCGAATCTTTGCTAAGCTGCTCTCCATCACTCTAAACGCTTCACGAAACGCCCACTACCATCTGCATCACTCGACAGGCGCACGAAATCATACTTGATAGTGATGTGACGTGACAGTAATCGGATGTGCTATAGAAAGGGTATGATAGGACTAATGATGTGAAAGGAGAATACGAAAGTTGGTTCCCAGTAACAAAACGAAAGTTCTCCACAATACTCCCGTCACGTGCGCAGCTTACTAACTAAATGAAGCGCGAAATGACATGTATTTGACGAACGCAAACTTATAAATGGTTTTGAATGACACATGAATTCACGAAACGTTGGCCTGATGACGGAAACAACAATTCCTGAAATTGTTGCGGAATAACTTTCATGAAATAAATTATTCCAAGAGAAGTTTGTCTATAAATGTGTATCTATGGGCCCTAATTCCTTCATAATATGCAACTGATATATAGGACAGGCTAGATAGGTGGAAAGAAGAAAGAAAATGTTAAGTTGATGATGAAGAGAGAACTCCGTTTTCAAAAAAGTTTAACACTGTAGACGATCTCATTAAAAATGTTTTTTCTATTAGTGGAATAAATTTTCAATATTCTGATTGCCTAGGCGATCGGGAAATGTTGGCTCCAGAAAATATGGAGGCGGATTCTATAAATATAAAGATCCTGCCTACGATGCCTGGTGAAATGGAAACATATTTTTCATTAGATATTGTTCTAAATGATGTTCAAGCTGTGCACTCTCCAGTTGAATTTTTTAATATCCTTAAGCACGTATTACACCATTATCTAAGCTACAGTTTAAGGTAGTAGTCCCTGCTCTTTTATTCAAAATCTTGTTGCCCCATGTTTGTGCAGTGGTAGACGATTGGAAGTAAAGAACTAAAGAAATAATATTGTTGAATGTGAAATACTGGATGTGAAAACGGCAATTTGTGTTATTGCCAGGAATTCCCACTGTATCTACGTATATGCTATATCAATTTGAGGATCTACCGTTCCCATTAAGAACTTCATTTGGAAAGGCAATAAATAAATCACAAGAGGAAACTTTAAAGGTAGAGGAAATTAATCCTAACAGGCAGTGCTTTGCACGCGGACAACTATAATTAACTTATTAGATAGTCTCGGGTACTCATAATTTTGTATTGGTGTCTCAGGAAGAAAAGCTGTTAAAATAGGCATACAAATATTGGATAGAAATATTTTTTGTACTAAAATTACCCAGTTGAGAGGCGGTGATAAATCAATTTATATATTAACATGAAAAATAGTAGAAACCCAAAAATGTATAGTTAATCTTAAGTTAAATTCACAAGAAAATAGGAGCTGAGAATTAAAATTTTCCTACAACACAGGCTCCAACATTAGTCGTACTATATTGTGACCACTACCATTAAGTAAATGAAAATAAAGTTTAAATGAGGACTTGATGTCAGATAGTCCTACGACAGATTTTGGCCAAAAATGATATATTAGGTCTGCAGTCTTAACATTAGTGTCTTAGTACACACTGTTAAATTATGGCAGACAGCAGAGTAATACAGTAATTTCTGGTACCTTCAGAGTCCTTATAGTTTGTTAGTCAAATTTTACTCTTTAACTGAGTTTCAGCATGAAATGCCGAGTCCTTCAAAGCTATCCACAAAATAAACACATGCTCAAATTCAACAAAATGCATGCACGCGCATTCTCAAGTACAATTATTAAAATGAAGAATTTACAATTCAGCACTGTAGATCTGAACTGGCGGCGGCAGTGGTGATAGTTGGTTACCACATTCAATGCGGAGACCTACTATAGGTCTATAGACCTACAGACCAGTTAGTCTATGGTCTATAGGCCTACAGGCCGAAGTTCTAATGCAGGATCGCAAAAACAATTTTGCGGGTTGAGAACACACGCAGAGGCATAGGTTGTGTCAGTTGGGTCCGTGAGGCAACACCTGAGTGAAGTAATCCATCGCAGGCCAATACAACATATCGTTACGCGTTCGGACGCGAAAAGGTATAACTCACATTTCACGTTACATAAGAAAGTGCAATGATCGTATTAACTACACGCAATAGGCTGCACGTAAAGTATGAATGTATTTTCGCCGTCACTTTTTGTGAACTCGAAAGTTAATGTGAGATGCATATCATTTACATCTCATTCATACGAAAGGTGTAACAAGTCAATCTTCATTCCGCACAATGTCCTTTCTTCCACCCCACGCTGCATTCACGCGGTTTTGTAAAGATGTTTTAACAACGTGCCAGCCCGCGAACTTTCCAGCGTGTCGTTCAAGTCAGAAATGTCATTACATTTAATGTAGATTAATGTATTAATTCACATAAAACCTAATGTACCTTGTACGTTAAAAAGAGTACATTAAATTTAAAGTTTAAATTAAAATTATTGTAGATTTAGTATAGAAGTTGTCCCGTTTCCCATGCATCTCATCATTCATATAATACATTCGTAATGACGAATCCATTAGGATCATTCATTCATTCAAGATATGACAACGCTTTTTCACTTGCAGTGGCGTAACGTACGAGCGCCAAGGTCCACAGAGCGGGCATGCCCAGGTAAAAGGGGGCCTATTTTTAGGCTGAAGGTTTTGCCAATGGAGGAAATATTAATTACTTTATACTTTCTGTGATACTTTATTATTGTTGATAACAATAAAATATTAAAAACAGCATCTTCCAGAAGAACAATTTTACCCGCTGTGGCAGCTTATGTAACCATGTTTCTAAATCAATAAAAAAAACAATTCATTTAAATTTTATAACAGTCTTAATTTCATAAAATTAAATAAAAATAGAGACAGACGTTTCCACCGTTGGTTATAAGCACTTTACTATTATAAAGAATAAAAACGACACGGATTTTTTTTCGATTGTTGCCATCTCACATGACAACGTCGCAATAAATAGCCAGTAGAATTATGGAGTTGCTGTACAATTGTATAAAGCGGGCCCGGATAGAAGTTTTGCGGACAGGCCTGCACTCATTTCGTTGCGCTATTGGCCACTTGCACCCTGATGTGTACACGTATACGTTACATTCAATAGGGACTCATGATAATTACAATAACGAACATTTCCATTAAAGTAATGCATAAATTTCTGACAGTGAACATTTTCGGGGTTTTGTAAAGATGCCGTTTTAACAACGTGCCGGCCCGCGCGCTCAGCAGCGTGTCGCACGGCAAGGGCGTGCGTGGGCCCTGGTGGGGGGCTGCGGGGCCCCTGCGCGCACAGCGCCCCCCGCGGGGCCCCCGCGTGCCTGCGCGTCCGCCGCCGCTGCCGCAGCCCCTCGCCTGCCAAGCCCCCCTCCCCTGCCCCCCGCGCATTGACTTGGGGGAATCACTGACGACTGCCGCCGAAGCCACCGCACCGCACTTTTACTTCGGCACGCAACGGAATGTTGCTTTTTCATTGGTTCATTAGTGCTTCCGGGCACGTCAAGTACTCGGGCCATTACTCCCGTAAACGTAGTGGCGAAGCGGCGGTGTCCCTCTCCTCGACCAGACGTGAGAGGGTGCATGGCGACCCCACTGCATTGCATGGTCAGTTTTCTCTCACCCCCGCTTCCCAACTAATTCCCTTTCACTTTTCGTTACCTGAAACACGTAGACCGACTACATCCCGTTTCGTCCATCCGGCTTTTCGGAAGGAATAAACATCTTCGTTTTCATTCATAGTACTCGCACCAGTTCATAGAATAACTTGAACGCGGGTGATCATGACAGAATGACGAAAATTGTGTCAGATAAGTCAGCGACGTAAGAAGATACTTATGTCAGGTGATTTCATGTTTTGTTTCCTCAAAAGGAGGGAAACAGAACGACATGGAGTTGGGCTACGCCTTTTTGGGAGGAAAATGGCTTAGGAAAAGTTGACCGCAGGATACAGTAGGTATTCGCCCACACGAGATCGGACAACTATCGATTGAATGCTATGTAGTGCATGCGAGTGTAAGAGTGTGTAACGGGTGAGGATAGGACAAGGAAGACGAAGAAAAGATCGCGCGCGATCCATGGCACATTTATTAGTGGACCTGCTCCGACATTCGCCTAGTGTTAATTGGAGAAACCATAGGAGGCAGGTTTTTCGACACTAACTAGCTAGAGAACAAGGTCGAATTCAATGGCTGTAGGAAGGAGAATTCCAGCGGCCGGCTGCTCTCATCGGTAGTGATCCGCGGTTTCTCCGATCAACAGCAGGCGAATGCCGGAATAGTACCGGAACAAACGGGCAACGGACCACGCGCGATCTTTCCTTCTTCTTCCTTCACCTATCTTCACTCCTGTCTTACACACACTTACATTTACACGCTACCACACTTCTCGGGAGACCAGTCGAGAGCTTAGAGCTTGTCCCGGCGGGGGCGATGCCCTGCTAGTAGGAGATACTTGGTTGGGAAAACTCGCAAGCCAACTTAGGCCGGCGTCGGATCTTGCCAGTCAGAGGGGGAAGATCGTAGACACCTCCCGCAATGAAACTCCCGAGTACTACACTTACGAGACCAACGATTTTAGCAGTTGACGCGCCCCGAATCACTTATCAATCAATTCATCAAGTGTTGGGCTCGGGTGTGGGTATACGGTACGTCAGTGTAAACGAGGTCTTTTGAAAAAAAAAAACAACCTAATCTACGAGGATTTATTAACAAATAGCGGATATGTGACGTTATCAAATTAACAAAGCGTCTCAGAATCAAATTGTGTGATTCACTCATTTTCTCAAATGTAAGAGGATGTTTTATTTAAAAAAATTTATATATATATATAATATATATATATATATATATATATATATATATATATAATATATATATATCAATACCTCCATCACAACTACAATCCACACACCACAACAATGCCGACAGGATGTTCGACTGACCGGTCTTTCGACCGACACTAAAAACTTACAAATGACGCCATTTCTCCGCGGTATCGCAATAAATACTAGGACCGAAATGAAGGAGTAGGAAATATCGCGTACAGAAGCTTCTTCGTGGACCGAAACACTTCTGAGTGAAACATCGGGGTAGTGCCCTGAACCATTTTTGAAGGTGGTGTTGCGGTCCATGGACCAAAAACGGAATTCAAATCAGTCCACACCCCTATCAGTCATCTTGCTTATCGTCAGGGTTGAAATCGACCCATTGGATACCCCTGCTCTAAAGCAATACAGGTGTAGCGTCACGTTGGCTGCCCTACGTGGGAGGAGGACACAGAAGCTCGTATACTTGAACAGCAGCTAGTAGCCACGCCGTTGGGGGCGGCAGATACTTTTGGAGCTAGGTGGACGCCGGCTCGTCCTGTAAAGCAAGTGTCAGTGCAGGATAGAAACCTCCTCCCACGTTTAATGGTGATCAGCTGCGGATATGCCGGCGAAAGTAAATTGGGTCAACCTACTCATGCAGCGGGCTGTTCTTGTAAACCTCCGCTTTGAACAAAATTCATTCCAGGCTGGTGTGTATTTGTGGGTGGCACGGGTGACGAAGGTCCATGAGTGGCGCGGTAGGAGCGTGTCTCGAGGCGGGGCTCTCTAGTAAATGTGTATCTACGGGGACTGTACGCTTGCGGTTGGCATATCGGAAAGTGTGTACGGGGTAGTTCAATACATAATTGCACATTTTTTAAAATACAACTAGTACATACTTTTTTATTGCCTGTGCGCTTACTTCCACAACGCCGCACTGCCATCGCGGCCACAGTGGAACAATCGAGCGCGCTCAGCAGAGGGCGTCACTTTCCCCGCGCGAGCGCCGCGCATCCAAATGGCGCCCCCCCCGCCCCCCCGCGCGAAAGTGCGTCGTCCCTTCGCGCCCCGCCCGCCGCCGGCCGCACGGCGCGCGCATCCCAAGCAGGCGAAGCACGCGAGGCGCTTGGCGGCGCGCGCGGAGCCACGGGACATTGCTATCGATTCCCTCTGCGACCGGCTGAGAAGGCTCAGAGGCAATATCAGCCATCGTCTCTATCCCGAGGACCTACATCAGAGTCTAGTTTCCACAGTGGCCGTTTTTCCATGTATCCAACACTACATAGCCAAGTCGAATTCGGCCGCTGTCTAAAGGAGAATCAATCAATAGAATATGCAGCACATTCTGCCGCCATAGTGAGGAAGAAATTGCTTACAGCGTGATAGAGTGATCGGTTGTACTTGATGTAAATTGACCTTAGCTTAGCGGAATAGCGGAATCCGCTTCACTTGAGAGTTCGAGTTGTCCGGTTCGCAGAGGCTCAAACGAGATATAACGCCATGCAGAAACGCGCTAATGTAGTTGTCGAATCGATTCTGTGACATTGATATCGATACCAGATATATTAATAACAATAGGTTACACTGTAAGCTAGCTCTTAGGAAACACTGTGAACCTGGGTTTCAAAGCTACTGCATCACCAGCTGACACATCAAGCGTTGGAGCGAGAGTGACTGCAATAAAAACGAGAATTACCTGTGATTATCTAACTCCAATTTCTCTCAATAAAAATACCATTATTGATCTATTTATCGTTAATATAATCCATATCGTATGGAAAACAATTGTGACATTTTGTTGCCAAACAGTATCATATTAAACGTTTAAAATTACTTTATCTAGGGAGCACGTAAAACAACGGACACGTTTGGAGATACTCCATGAATTGGACATTAACAATCTGGATATTGATTTACCAATCATTGAAAACAGTCTAGACGAATCGTCCGTGAAGTACCTGCCCATATTGCGTACATGCGCCCGTTCCAGCGTTTCTTGGTGCCAGGCGGATCCAGACAATCATTTTGGATGGGGCCATTGCTGGTTTTTGTTCAGTAACAAATATTTTTCTGGAATTGTATATTATTTTTGTAGTGTATAAATGGTACTATACAGTATTATTTTTTAAATAATTACATAATTCTAATATAAATATTTAAATACATTTTGCCAAATAAAAGAACGTAACAAACGAAAACTTAAGGCATTTTCGTGAGGGGGCACGGTTCCAAGCCTTCCCCCTGGATCAACCACTGCCTAGGTGCTAAGTTCCGAAATCACCTTGGACTTGCAGTCCATCCACTTGCCGATATAAATAAAATAGTTTAATTCTTGGACGTTGAGCTTACGGTCTGGTTGACCTTGCGCCCAATTTCGAGGGCTCGGTGGAATGCCTCTGCGCTCTCCGTCGATAGCGTGACTCGTTCAGCATCAAAGGCCTCCAAGGTTTCTGTGCTATTTCCGCTGTCGTGGTGGGATTGACGCGGACGCCGATCAGCCGATCAATAAAGTACACTCTTCACGGGAGTTGACACGTAACCACTAGCTACGAAATTATTTTTTTATTATTGAAATACCTGTATTCTGATCTTTGTTTTCAATCATTGATTGGATTTGTGAGAATTGCGGTAAACACAATGAACAACAGCTGTTTTTATCAACAAGAAACAAAGGAGAATACATTGATTGCTTTGCAGTTTTAGAGGTCGCAGTTTTGATTTCGCTGCGTGAAGTTCCTTGCGTGAAGTACCTTGAACTTTGGAAGTTTTGATTGTGTTAGGCTATTAGATCCCGGCAAAGCGCCAGATATTTAAATGAGTTATTTAACATTTGTGTTTGTGGCGCTTGCCGGGATCGCAGGCCACCTGCTCTGATCAGTGGCTTCAGAGGTTTCTCTGGTCAGGCGAGTCCAGGCGAATGCCGGAGCAGCTCCTTGCAAAACGAGCGGGACCGCGCGTGCTCTTTACTTCTCATTCCCTTCCCATTATTATCATCATCCCGCACTGAAAGCCAACGTCCCATCTTAACCCACCCCATGATATGGACATTTGCGACAAGGAGTTTTTGAGAACTATGCAATTGCGCTAGACTAATGTTAGGAGCAAGAGAAAAATAAAAAAAAACTTAAATTTGTATTAACCTTAAATTTCCGCCGTGTACGTTTTGAATGTTCCAGTAAAAAAAATAGCAGGATTTCTTTACACTTTCTATAATTGTAAATTATATGTTTCTTTATCATTCAACAATTTTTCCATTGTTTCAATCCAAAATACACTATTTCATTATTTTTCACAATAATGTAGAAAGAAAACTCTCAGAAAAAGCGAAAGAGAGCAAAAGATGAGGAAAATTTAAAAAAAATAACATTTTAAATCGCTGTTTACTTTTACATGATTGTCAAAAATAATTGGATAAAATATAATGGATTGAAATAATAAAACTACAATGAAAATAAACAAGGAACAATACGCGTATTGACAGAAGTTCTGATTCCTCTTTTACCTAGTATAAATTATACTGTTAAGAAATAAATATCAAGTCTATAGATTGAAGAAATATGTATTCAGAGTTCGATTTGAGTCCCGATCGTGTCGGATTTTCAACATTTGGTACATTGATAAGTCATATTTAGTAATATGAAAGAGAATTCTAGTGGCCGGCTGCTATGATCGGTAGTTTTCAGTGGGTTCTCCATTAATATCAAGCGAATACAGAAACAGAACCTTACCAAATTGGCTGAGGCCCGCGCGAAATGTTTCTTTCCTCAACATGGGGTCCCAGTTATCGTCCTACACACACACACACACACACACACACACACACACACAAACACACTCACAAACACACTTATACATACCATGTTACACACGCCGGAAGACCACTTCGTAACTCAGAGCGCATCCCGTCCGGGACGGACCACTCTGGGGAGATAATTGGAGAATAAAATCCTGCTAGTGGACGTGTATGTCAGGAGGGGAGGAACTCTGCCACCTCGTTGCTATAACATCCACTAATGACCATAGCCGTTCACACGACCGGAAACACAAAATAATCAATCAATTCGGAATATTCTGCCTCTTTTTGCCCGAGGTGTCTAATTTATTTTTATTTCCATGTGACTGGAGGACTCCGTAGAATCTCGGAACAATCCTTGGCTCACATGGCTCAGGAACAATTCCTCGCCTTGTTTACGACTTCGCAATCGCTACGCAAGGCGGCAACACCGGCCAGAACATGAACAAGGGGGAGAGTCGAGAGATGCCACGCTCCCTTCGCCGCCTGAGCAGCGAAGCCGCACAAAGAGTCCCCACCCGCGCCCCGGAGACTTCAATGCGCGGCTGGAACGGCATCCGCGAAAAAACTTACTTTATATGAATTTTACTGCAGACGTCGTGCGCCATTAGATTTTTTAATCTATAAATTAAAACGTATTCTGGTCATATTCGTTAGCTCAAATGTGTATAAGGAATCATCGGGAAGTAAGAATACCGATGTATTTTCCTATGGATGGTTTAGAAGAATGCAAATAACTTCACTTGAATGTTTCATACACTACGTCCTGGATAAGATGATTCAGTGATAACAATATTTTCCTGGGGATTGTCTGTGATGGGGAAGTCCTAGCGACCGAATCCCGACAGTGAGAGAGAAGGGGGTCGACATTAGCTAAGCAGCTGGATTCGAATTAAATGACCTACTGATCTAATACGTAGTTTTCGTGGTTTCGATCGTCTCTCCCTCATCCTTCTTCTATTTCCCTTACACATACACACACCCATATTTAAATGCACTACAGTTCTGCAATGTGTTGTGCTCATCCCCGATGGGATGGTATACCTATCGGGAAGAGACTCTAGAGGCCTAGAGGTCCTGTCATGGCTGGCGCGGTGCCCGCTGGTGGGAGATATCTGGTTGGGGAAAACCCCGCAAGAGGACGGGGAGGTCTGTTGCGGATCTTACTATTAAGCGATGGAAGGTTAACGCTACCTCCCGTGATAAAACATGCACTAAATGTACGGGGTTAATGACCTTAGCCGTTGACGGGCCTGGAAACGATAATCAGTCAATCAACATTTGAAAATTAAAAACGCTTTCGACGGGAATCAAATCGACAAATAATTTACTTATTAATAATATTAGAGGAACACGATGATATGTTTTCTTTTCACCTCAAATGACACACTCTGTATTTGTGTCATATCCTGGAAGAATTTATTTCCAAAGCATCCTGTGTCGAATCCAGTGAGTCGCACAATATTTGTGCGATCATATCTTGCAGTTCTAATGTTCCACCATGGCGCGTCGCAATCGGCATGCAAATGCGATGAATTTGAGCGTGTAACGACATGCAAATTATCAGTGGACGCCTGTGCTCCGTCGCACGCGCTCGCTGTTCCAAAATAGACTGGTCGCCCAAGACAACCCCATACATCTCTCGGGCGATGGCAACTCACACGAGGAAGTTATACAACTTATCGTCAACGACCCAACTCTCCACTAAACCTCGCACCGGATTTGCAGATTAGTAAGGTGTCAAATGTGAGCGAGTGAACGCACAAAACGTACGAGGTCGAAGAAGTAACACCCAAAAGAATTTATTGCTGAACAGAAGAAGCGGTTAGTGATTATGTAAAGTAGGACGAGTCGAAGTTGATTCATTTTCTGGTACATGATTACTTTGTCTAAGAGCAAAATACAACCCATGTAAACACGTCTCAAAACAAGCAATAAAAACATAAAATACGTGGCCATTGATGCATATGAATTCAAATATAGTCTTTGAAAATGCATATTGTTTGGAATGTTATTACATAAAGAAACCTATCCCCTTGAAATCTCGTACTTTCCTCTGGCGCTCTGTCGTCGTCTAGGGCGAAGGAGGGGCCTTTGAGGTCTCCGCGCGAGCTGCCTTGTCTGCGCATCCTTCAACGTTTCGGGGACAACGGCGGATGCAGGGCATGCGGAGTGTCCTTGGAGGCCGCGCAGGCGGAGGCGATTTAAAGTGACTTGAGCCGCTTGGCCTCGGGGCAGACCC
>BOPP01000078.1:3367327-3377375 GCA_017312745.1 Gryllus bimaculatus | reverse complement strand
TATACAAGGCAGTCGGGGATGGCCCTCTCACACACGTCCATACTATTTCTTCCTCAGAACCATTTGAATGGTTAACAATGAAAGCCTACTGGTCCGTCCACATTAATTTACTTTTCATTTGACTTTTTAATTGTCGAAAAATGTTTTGTTGGTTGCTCCGCAGCATTCTGTGCCCACTGTGTCCCTCTCCTCCTGCCCGCCTTATTGTGAGAATGGCAGACTCACATTGCCAAACACCTGGTAACACGACTCGTGCATGTGAGATGCCCGGAAAGTTTTAAGACATCCACGTATACAAAGACGAAATGATCCCAGTATTAACACCAGTTAGATAACTAGGCTTATCTCACAGAAAAGTGGTTAGAAAATAACGCAGTATATTATATACATTGATTACATAAATTTCTCTGTATGCATCTGCACAGCTGTATTCTTTTTACAAAAGCAGCTGTCCATCGTGGCTGTCGCCATCATTACTTGTGGACATCCCTGCGCGAGGAATTTCAACCTCAATCCAATCAATACTTTACCAGAAAACTCTGATGAATATTATGTTTTTGAAATTCTTACTTTTTTCTTTTCCACTCTCGCAAGTTAATCGATTAACAACTCTTTTAAATCTTCTAAGAATTGGGCAGGAAAAATTCTCTTGGAATTACAAAAGTGATAATTTAGGATTTTCTTCTCCCTTTGCTTCTATTTTACCTATACTGAAAAAGCCTCTACTAATACCTAAAACTCCCCAAACTATTTTCTTTTTCTTTGGTAATCCTATCTCTCCCTAATTCTTACTTTTACCAAATCTGGTAAGCGTTACTTATGAGTTCCATTTCCGACCGCCAAACAAAATTGTTATTGAAATATGAATTCTTGTAATAAAAAATATTGACAGGCCTGAGTGCAGTGCTTGGTGACTTGAACAAGTTGATACGAAATTTTTTGAACGATGAGACTTAAAAAAAAGTTTAACACACAAAAGAAAAAACGTGTATGCAGGTGTTGATTTCAAAGTCTGAATATAAGAAGACATAGGATATGACTGAATAGTAGTGATTATTGAGGACTCGATCTTGATGTTTTTTGTTTACTTCCTACAATTTTTTTTCCTACAAAGATCTCTGATTTCTAGATTATACATAATATACAAATTAAATTTTATAATTTTCAAAGGCAATGTTTCCTAAAATTAACTTGCCCCTAAGATATAAAAAAATGTTAAAAATCTTTATATAATTAACTGTTGTAATCTGTTTTCATGTTATTTTTTTAAAATATTTAATAGTTTTGGTGGTTTATTTCAAATGGTTTAGAGGTATTACCTACTTCATCTGAGCGGGTTAAATGTGTTCGGTGACAACTGACAACCACTGTTAGAAGCTTTGGGTTATGTGTAAAAAAAAATCCATATTACAAGATCACATTTTTTGTAAGCCCATTTGACGATTTCAATGGGAATTCTAGGCTATCTTTGTCCGGTTGCATACATTATCACAAAAACACATGAATAAAACTTTAATAATCTATAATTACAAATGTCATAAATTCACTGCTTTTATATACTGTACTCTCACCTATCCTTTCCATTACGGGGCATTAAACTTTCAGCCATAACTAGTAGACCTTAACCTATCCTATTTATCACTTTCGAAAAAGGCGGCTGAGGACCGTCCCGTTTGACCCTGTTTCTACATCAGTTTCGCAAATAAAACCCGTCAGACCCCAAGACTTCCTTGAGCTGATATGAAAAAGACCGGTCTTTACGCATTCCTCATTGATTGGTATCATTTGACGAGACCATTGCAGGTCATTAAGTCACTGGGACAACATTTCGTTTTTAATTACTGTCCAGCTACAGCAAACCAATCAATTAACACCACGGTGCAACTGTTCTGGAGGAATTTTCTATTAGTTCGCTGCGTGTGATCGCTAATTATCAATGGATTCTCTCATAATACTACCAGCCAAATGCCGTGAAAGCAAGTCACTGCTTTGTTAGGGCCGCTTGCCCACGCCGCGGCAGAAAGCGCTCGAATGTCCAAGGCATCAGGGCTACTTCGCCGACGACGGACAAAGGGACTCGAAGCTGTTTACCTGCGTTTTTACTGCGGGCGTCCTTTGTTCCGTCGTCGCCGCTGAGGGTACGGCGAAGAGCCCCTGATGATTGGACGTTCGCCGCGCTTCTGCCCGGCGTGGGCAAGCGGCCCTTAGTGTCCGTAAAGTCGTTCGCTGCATGGTGAGCAAGTCGCAACAGTCGTCCTATTTTTCGCTCCCAAAACCTGGGGTTCGCGCGTTCGCGGCCCGGGCGTTCGTCATGTCGTGCGCCTTTCCTCACTTCCTTCCGCGTGCAACAGAGCGTGGACGCCGTCCCCGGCTTACATTCGCCAAGAGCCCTGCGGCGCAACACGAGGGAAACGACCTTCCCGCCTTTGCACCCCGCAAGAGCGAGAGGGGCGACGGTCGCGAGGCCTGAGGCTCTGAGGGCCTCGGGGAGACAGTAACCGTTCAGTAATCGGCGACCAGAGTTCCTATCTCGGCAAGGCCTACTCACGTCGTCCTAGCTTTACGCAAAAAGGTTGCTCTCCTCCAACGACCTATCTACGAGCAAGGTTCAGAGCTGTAGGATTCATCGTCCAGCTACGGGGCATCCGACTGTGAAGCGGCGCCAGTGGGTATCTCAAACACCTCCTCATAAAAAGTCTCCCAGACGCGCGGACTCATAAAACCCCCTGTACAGGTTTGCACTAGTTCGGACCCAACGCGTACATTCACGTCCGATAGCATGGCCAAGTGGCAGGCAGTTGTTGAGGAGGACCGGCGTTGGAGGCCCCTAGCTAAACTTGAGGCTAAGGTCCGGGGTGGCGCGTTCCCACTTGGCACTGCCAGTGACAATTCAAAGTGAATGACAAACTCACATGAGCCCCACCTCTCCACCGCGTTGCACAAAGTGACCACAGGCCTAGCTCTTTACCGCGAGGGGCAACACGCGGCCGACCGCTGTATCCCCCATCGTAAGTTTCTGGCGACGTTATCTCATCTGTCAATACTGGCGAAATTCAGGGTCAAGTACCCATCACCATTGAGCCATGGACGCGCGAGATCTTTTCTCTCTATATCCACAGTGCACACACGCACGCACACGCCCACACCACACACCTTAACCCCACACGGCGCCACGCCACACACACACCACAAACACACACGACACGCCCCAGACACCACACCCACCACTACGCCCACACACACCCACAACCACGACCCACACACGCTACACACACGCCCACCACACGGGCACCACAACCACTGCGCACACAACACACGCACACACACGCCCTCACACACCCCACAACACACGCCCACACACCCACACACACGCCCACACACCCACACGACCACCCGTCCACACCCACCCCACACACCACGCCCACCACACCCCACACAACGCCCACACACACCACACACAAACCGCCCACACACCCACCACAACACGCCCACACACCCAACACACACCCCACCACCCCAACACACACGCCCACACACCCACACACACGCCCCACACCCACACACACGCCCACACACCCACCAACACACGCCCACACACCCCACACCACACGCCCACCACACCCACAACAACACGCCCACACACCCCACACACCACGCGCCCACACACCCACACACACGCCCACACACCCCACACACACACCCACACACCCACACACACGGCCCAACCACGCACACACACGCCCCACCACACCCACACCACACGCCCACACCACCCACACACACGCCCACCACCCACACACACGCCCACACCACCCACACACACGCCCACACACCCACACACCGCCCACACACCGCACACACACGCCCACACACACCACACACACGTCCACACACCCACACACACGCCCACACACCCACACACGCCCACACACCCACACACGCCCACACACCCACACATGCCCACACACCCACACACGCCCACACACCCACACACGCCCACACACCCACACACGCCCACACACACCACACACGCCCACACACACACACACGCCCACACACACACACACACTGCCCACACCACACACACACGCCCACACACCACAGCGACGAGCGCCCACACACACACACACACGCACCACACACACCACCCGCCCTACACACACACACGACCGCCCACACCACACACAACACACACGGCCCAACACACACACACACCCGCCCACACACACACACACGCCCACACACACACACACACGCAGCCACACACACCACCTACAACGCCCACACACAACACCCACCGACCACACACACACAACACGCCCACCACAACACACACGGCACAACACGCCACACAACCTACACGCCCACCCACACACAACACGCCCCCCACACACACACGCCCCCACACACACACACGCCCCCACCACAGTCCCCCACACAACACACGCCCCCCCACACACACACGCCACCCACACCACACACACGCCCCCACCCACCACACACGCCCACGACCCACCACCCACACCCACACACACGCCCACACCCACACACACGACACACACCCACACACACACGCCCACACCACACCGCCACACCCCACCACCCACACCCACACCCACTACACACAACCCAACCCACCTACACCACCAACCCACCTACACACACCCACACCCACAAACACCCCACCCACACCCCACACCACAAACACCACCCACACCCACAAACCCACACACACACCACCCCACCCCACCAACACCCACCACACCCACCACAC
Source organism: Gryllus bimaculatus (assembly GCA_017312745.1). Lineage (NCBI taxonomy): Eukaryota > Metazoa > Arthropoda > Insecta > Orthoptera > Gryllidae > Gryllus > Gryllus bimaculatus. The sequence continues at coordinate 3,372,601 of BOPP01000078.1, read as the reverse complement.
ACACCCACACACACACACACACACCACCCACACCCACAACCCACCACACCCACCACCCACCCACACTCAACCAACAAACCCACCCACACCCACACACCACCCCACACACCACCCACCACACCACACCCACACCACCCACACCACCACACACCCACTCCACCCCACCCCACACACACCACCCCACACACATCCCACACACCCACGCACCCCACCCACCACCACACACACCCCACACACACCACACCCCCCACCACCCACCACACCACACCACCACCCCCACACACCCACCCCCCCACACCCATACACACCACCCCACCCCACACCCCACCCCCCACACACCCACCCCCACACCCACCCCCCAACCCCCAACCCCAACCCCCACACACACAACCACACAGCCCCACACCACACACCACACCAGGCACAACTAAAATTGTGTGAAGCACTCACTAAAGATGTCGCACTACGAACCACCTAACACACTGTAGCATAAGCATGGTCTGTTTACGGGAGAAGCTGAAGGAGGAACTGGAGAAAGAGAAAAACCATGCCAGCCCACCGCTGTACCTCGGCGCTGCATCTTCTCAAGTTATCCGCCACTGTTTCCGTCGCCTATTATTGGCCGGGAAGGTTTTCGCTGCAAAGAGCGTGAATCAGAATAGAAAAGCACTCCCTCTGGGGGGGCGGTCTTATATAGAAGATCAAGAGTCACGGTTCGGACCTGCTTGGCCCTGTTCTCGTGTTATTGCGGGCGGCGCGTGACACACTCAATTATATAATTTAACTGAATGAGGTTTCGACTATGACATCTACTTCTCAAATTGATCTGTGCTTGCATGCAATTTTCTTATATGCATTAAGTGAACAATTAGTTTATTCTATGTTCATCGACGACATTTTTACGGTGGAAAAAGTACGTGTTTCCATTACACTTATGTCAAGAATTAAACTATTAAAAAAATACATTCAACCTTTCACTTACATTCATTTATTCAAAATTAGTCAAATAATATACAACTTTAATAAAGAGTTAAATAGTAGATGTTTACCCTTTCTAATATCTCTTCTTCGTCGTGCTCCAAAAGTGACATCCTTCTGTTTTGGGTCAGTTTTTACCCATATCGTTTATTACACCAAGGTTTTTAAAGAGTGTATGTCCGGCGTTTTTCATTCAGGATTTCTTAAACAAAGCGTTCTTATGGCACACAAAATACATACTTACGAGCCAACAATCCTAAAAAAACGTTTCTCACACCGTAAGATGAGAGGTATGAGGTTTCTTGAACATTACTATTACATTTTTACTTATGTCATTTCAGAGAAGCCTACTCTATACAGCAGTAACATAGAGAAAAACACCAAGAGAAGTTTAAAGATTATTACAGTAATCAAGCATGCAAAACTGTGGAAGTCATTTATGAAAAATAAAATGATCGCCTATACACTATTGTTATGGGCTAGTTTTATGTAAGAGCCGGCTCGTTTTAAGGGCTGGTACTGTTGCACGTTCAGGTCCGCTGCCGCGCGCATGTGCCTGTTGACAGTGGGCGCGAGACGCCCGAAGCTCGCCGCAGTAATGAGCCAATCACGACGACGGGGCGCCCTCAATTATGGTGGCAAACTGCTCCAGGGGGGCCGCAGCGCAGCCTCCACAGAACAGGTCCTGACGGAAGCAAAAACGACGGGCAGTGCAAGGGAGAGAGACGGGGGGGGCGTGGCGTTTCAGTGTGAGAGAGCGGACGGGCAGGCGAGCGAGAGAGAGAGAGAGAGAAGAGCCAGCGGCGGCAGAGCAGGCGAGTCAGAGAGGATGGGTGGGAGCGCTGGTGAGGAGAGCGGACGGGCAGACGAGCGAGGAGGGTGGAGAGAGGAGAGAGAGAGAGAAGAGAGACACGACAGACGAGACGACGAAAGTCAGGCGGACAGGCGACCGCAGGGCGAATCGGAGAAGATGGGTGGGAGCGCTGGGTGAGATGAGCGGACGGGCAGACGAGCGAGCGCGTATGAGAGAGAGAGAGAGAGAAGAGGGGGAAGTGTGCGTGTGTGGGCGTGTGTGGGTGTGTGTGGGCGTGTGTGGGTGTGTGTGGGCGTGCGTGTGTGTGTGGGTGTGTGTGTGGGCGTGCGCGTGTGGGTGGGTGTGTGTGTGGGCGTGTGCGTGCGTGTGTGCACTGGGATAAGAGAGAAAAGATCTCGCGCGGTCCATGGCTCAATTGTGAGGGTACTGACCCTGAATTCGCCCAGTATTGACAGAAGAAACTCCAGAACACTACCGATGGGAACCGTCGGCCGCTTTCCCCTCCGGAAAGCGGCTGCCTTCAACCGGGAGAGGTGGCTCAGGTCATCAACTGATGTCACTGCAGTGCCCAAGTGGGAACCACCCGGACCAAGCCTCAAGTAGCTAGGGGCCTCCAACCCGTCTCCTCACTGCCTCCACCTTGGAGCTATCGACGTGAGTACCTCCGGAACTAGTGCAACCTGACAGGGGGTTTATGATCCCCGTCTGGACTTTTATAGGAGGTTTGAGATCCACTGCGCCGCTTCACAGTGGATGCCGGCTGACGAATCCCTCGCTCGAACCTGCCTAATAGTCGTTGGAGAAGCACCTTTTCAAAGCTAACGACGTGAGTACCGCCGAATAACTCTGGTCCGACTGAACGTTACTTCCTCCACCGGCCTAAGAGCCTCAGGCCTCGCGACCGTCGGCCCTCTCCCTTGCGGGGTGCAAAGGCGGAAGGTCGTTTCCCCTCGTGTTGCGCCGCAGGGCTCTGCGGATGTAACCGGCGACGCACGCTCTGTGCACCGGAGGAAGGAGGAAGGCGCACGGACATGACACGCCGGGCCGCGAACCGCGAACCCCAGGTTTTGACGAAAAATAGACGACTGCGACTTGCTACAGCAGCAACGATTACGGACCCTAAGGCCGCTTGCCCACGCCGCGGCAGAAGCGCGCGAACGTCAATCATCAGGGCTCTTCGCCGACCCTCCGGCGACGACGGACAAAGGGACCGCAGCAGGTACCAGCTTCGGTCCCTTTGTCCGTCGTCGGCGAAGAGCCCTGATGATTGACATTCGAGCGCTTCTGCCGCGGCGTGGGCAAGCGGCCTAACAAAGCAGTGATGCTCCGGCATTTGGCTGGTAGTTATGAGAGAATCCATTGATAATTAGCGATCACAGCAGCAGAACTATAGAAAATTCCTCCAGACAGTGCACCGTGTTTAATTTTGGTTCTGTAGCTGGACAGTAATAAAAACGAAATGTGTCCCAGTGACTTATGACCTGCAATGGTCTCTCAATGATACCAATCAATAGGAAATGCGTAAGACGTCTTTTCAATCAGCTCAAGGAAGTCTTGGATGACGTTTATTTGCGACTGATGAGAAAAGGGTCACAACGGGACGTCCTCAGCCCCTTTAGAAAGTGAAAATAGGATAGGAAGTCTACTAATGCTGAAAAGTTTAATGCCCATAATGGAAAAGATAGTGAGAGTACGTATATAAACAGTGTGTTTAGATTTGTAATATAATTTTAAAGTTTTATTCATTTTTTGTGATAATTATAAAACCGACAAAGATATCTAGAATTCCTTGAAATTCAAATGGGCTTACAAAAAATGTATCTTGTAATATGGATTTTTTTACCATACCCAAAGCTTCTAACAGTGTTGTCAGATGTCACCACATTTACCCCCAGATGAGTAGTAATACACTCTAAAATTTGAAATAAACCACCAAACTATTAAATATTTAAAAAATACTAAACAGATTACAACAGTTAATTATAAAGATTTTTAAACATTTTTTAAAACTAGGGCAAGTAAATTTTAGAAACATTGCTGAAAATTATAAAATTTAATTTGTATATTATGTATAATCTAAAATTAGAGATCTTGTAGGAAAAAAAATTGTAGGAAGAAAACAAAAAACATCAAATCGCGTCCTAAATAATCTACATTCAGATATCCATTCTTAATTCAGACTTTAAATCAACAACTCATACACGTTTTCTTTGTTAAACTTTTTTAATCATCGTCAACAAAGTCGTATCAACTTGTTCAATCACCAAGCACGGCACTCAGACCTGCAGTATTTTTATTACAAGAATTCATTTTCAAAACAATTTGTTTGGCGGTCGAATGGAACTCATAAGTACGCTACCAGATTGTAAAAGTAAAAATAGGAAAGATAGGATTACAAAGAAAAGAAAATAGTTGGGCGGAGTTTTAGGTATAGGTAGACTTTCAAGTATAGGTAATATAGAAGCAAAGGAGAGAAAATCTTAAATTATCACTTTTGTATTCAAGAAGATTTTTCCTGCCCAATTCTTAAATTTTTAAAGAGTTTGTTAATGATTAACTCGCGAGAGTGGAAAGAAAAAAGTAGAATTTCAAAAAATAATATTCATCAGAGTTTCTGTAAGGATTGAATTGGATTGCAGTGTTGAAATTCCTCGAGCAGGATGTCACAAGTAATGATGGCGACACAACATGGAACGCTTTTGTAAAAAGATACACTGTGCAGATGCAACAAGAATTTATGATCAAATTATTAAAATACTCGTATTTTCTACACTTTTCTGTGAGATAGCCTAGTTATCACTGTGTTAATACTGATCATTTCGTCTTTATACGTAGTCTTAAAACTTTCGCATCTCAATGCGAGTCGTGTTACCGGTGTTTGGCAATGTGATCTGCCCATTCTCACAAGAAGCGCAGGAGGAGAGACACAGTGGCACAGAATGCGCGGAGCACCACAAACATTTTCGACAATAAAAACAAATGAAGTAAATTATGTGGACGACCATGGCTTCATTTTTAAATTCAATGGTTCTGAGGAAGAAATAGTTGACGTGTTGAGGCATCCAGACTGCCTTGTATACGAATTATTGGTACTGTGTAAGAGCCGTAAAATATAACTTTTGAGCTATTGTTTAGATTAATTGTCTTCTCTGCAAATGTTTTCTTGAAAGTAATTTACAAGCTTATTTTCGTTTTAACTTGTAGAAGTTGTGTGTATTACTATCGTTAATTCTTAACAGGTTCTGATTTGATACTTATGACGTGTGAACGACCCACTGTGCGAATCACATATTGTACGGATTTTGTACGTAACCAAAACTGTGTATTGGACAGCGGCTGAATTAGATCCAGCTATGTGGCTGTTGGGGAAACCTTCGAAAGAGGAACTCTAGCACTCCGGTCTGCGTCGCAGGGGCAGCAGTTGCTGTGGCGCTTTGGGCTCCGGAAGCGGTAGGGGTAGGGGTAGGGGTAGGGGTAGGGGT
>BOPP01000078.1:3344714-3355599 GCA_017312745.1 Gryllus bimaculatus | reverse complement strand
CCGGCGGGCCGCAGCGGCGTGGGGCAGGCCGCAGCCAGTGACTCACTTGCGACCGCGCGACGCGCGTTTAAGTCTCCAGTCGTGAGGCCCCGCCTTGTGAAGCGTCGGAGAGGAGCACATCATACACTCTTCTTCTATTTTTCCCCTCGATAACTTCATAATTGACCCTTCTTTTATTTTCTCTCACTATGGCTTCACAGTTGTCCCTTCTTTTATTTCCCCTCGATAACTTCATAATTGACCCCACTTTTATATTCACCCGCAATATCTTCACTATTGACGTTTATTTTATTTTACCCACTACAGATACCCTGTTGGCCTTTCCTTCGTTTTTCCCCACTACGGCTTCACTATTGCGCTTCTTTTATTTTTCCCCACTATAGTTTCACTAATGAACCTTCATTTATTTCTCTACATGACAGCTTCACTATTGTCCTTTCTTTTATTTTTCCTCACCACAGCAACTCTTCTGGTTGGTCCGATTCTGACAGGGAGTACCTAGAGTTCGAGTCCCGGCGGTGGAGAATTATCCACACTAACTATACAGCGAAATAGAATTCAGTCGTCTGTGGATAAATCTTGCGACAGACTGATTGATAGTTTCCCGAGGATTTTCTCGACAATACCTGGCAAAACTTGGATCAGTATCTTAAGAATCGGGCCACAGATCGCCCTTGATTTTCCCTTCCCAATATTTGCGCTCTCTCTTCTCTTAAACACACTGGCATGCACTACGCTACCACGCATGATGGCACACCAGGCGGGAACTTACAGGCTGAGGAGGCAAAGATATCTGCCCCACTGATGGAGATACGTGGAAGAGGGAACACCCCGAAATCCAACTTGTAGGTTTTTTCTCACGTTCTAGGAGGGGAAGGAATCGCTGCGCCCCGCGATTTAATATGCCTTGCTCTTACGGACCAGATGACCATAGCATTTGACGGATCATTTAATAAAAGACTGCAAGTAAAATGTGAAAAAGATAAGAAGTGTTACTGTTGTGGCAAGTATGGTCATTTAGTGAAGGTGTTTTGGCATAAAGATAAAAATAACGCAGGAAATCAGAATAAATTATTGTCTTTAGAATCGATAATAGGGTTAATCAATAGCGGTGATAATGTTAGTGTATGCAAAAACAGAGAGAGGTTCACCAGAAATGAGTTAATTGCTGAATAAATCCATTGTGTATACGTCAGTGAGTGACAGTGTAAAAGCTAAAGAAATAGGTAGTATTCCCATAAAAACATAGGAAAAAGAATGTTGCTCTTGACCATTGAAAATATATACCATGGACACAACAGTAGTCCTGAGTAATTTACTCTTGAGTAACTTGTAATCGGTTTCTTTCCGAAATGGAAAAGAAAGAAAAATCATAACTTTTGACAGTTGTAAAGTAAGAATTCAGAGTAAAAAACATCTCTAAGAGTAGGGGAGGCCTCGAAAAAACAAAAATCAATCAATACTCGCTGAGTCGAGGCGGGATTCGGCCACGCCATGCGTCGGACAGAGACCGTCCCGGCGTTCCCGCCTTGTCGATGCCGGCTAGCCTTGTCGATACGGCATGCAGGGGAGGATCTGTTTGTTGTGGCGAAAGAGCAGCGGAGTGGAATAACGCGAAGGAGGGATTGTTGAACCCAGCGAAGAGCGCGCAGCGTGACGCCTACATGCCAGGCGAACCACCGAGCGCGTAACATTCGCGTAATCGCCTCCACACGGGGTGGCCTTCAAACCTTCAAACGCTTCAACAAGAGGACGCGCGTGCGGTTAAGGCCTACAAATTCAATTTTTCTCAGCAATATGCTACTTTTTATTGTGTGTCGACGTGAATTCAATAAATAGCATTGAGACTTCTGAGAGTCAGTTTCTAAACTTTTAGGACTACGACATTATCCTTTTCTGGTCTAGCGCTTTGAAAATTGTTATAAACTTACTGAAGAATTCCAAATTATTTTGTTGATTATCTTAAGTAATTTTAATTAAAAATATATACATGTTACATTAAAATTAAAGGTGGAAAACCTTTTAGATTAATAATAAAGATGGTTTTTAAGCTTGACTCAACCGTCAGATAATCGAAAAATATTCTACAAATATGTTGCGAATATACATTCTCAATTTAATGACATTCAATGTTCAAGACATGATGGAAAAATATGGGTGATCTACTTCGGCGCACCGATTTTTGCTCGTTCCGCGCAGCACCAGTTTGCGTCACGAACCACGTGACCACAACACACACTTCGTTTGAAAAGCCAGACCAGAAGCTGGGCGCCGTGTTGCATGGAGAGCAAGAAGTATCGAGAAACATTTTGATACCGGCATAAGTCACAATTTTCAACAGCGACCAACATGATGTTAAAATAAAACATGCAATATTTTTTTTATAATTGCTTCATATATGTTTCAATGACGTGTAACATAGTGATAATTCTGGTGTCTGTCTACATTTAAATTTCCCGTTAAAATGGTGCCTGAAGCTCATTCAGCTTAAGACGGATACGATCCGCAATAGTTCACCCATCTCTTTCCACAATGGGTACTCCTATGATAGACAATACGAATTCGCGGTGGTAAGTGCCTTAAAGTCGCCTCTGCCTGTGTTCGGAGGCGGGGTGGGGGCGGAGCGGGGGCGGGGCACTTGGCGGCGCGGGAGTCGTGCGGCGGTGGCCTGGTCCGCCGCGGCATCGAACCCCCACTCCTCCAGCTGGAGCACGGCGGTGGTTCCTGGTACACTGCGGGCAGGTGCCGCAGCGCTCAAAGGAGTCCGTCTTAAGCCCATTTTACATGGTCATTTTTCATCATTTTCTGTACAGATAACTGGATGGAAAAGGGACGTTCATTTCTACATGCCTCTGTTTTGTGTCGAAGCGATACATGAAACGAATTGAAGAAGATTTACTCGGTCTTTTCCTTTTCTACAAGCAATCGTGATGAAAATATTTCCTCTGGACGTCGTAAATCACGCAGAGAAAATCAAACAGCTGAACATCGCATCTGAGGTTTTTAAAGTAAGTTTAGATTATTTTAGGACCGGCACCAAACGAGCAACATTATAGAACACAGTACCAGGTTTTAATTTCTCACAAGCAGTAATTACTTCACATGACAATTCAAATTCATTAGAACGCCTCGAAACGTACACAAGAAATAAATCGCACCACACGTGTAGCTTACTCCGAGGAAAAATCCGGGAAAATGTCACCAGGCAGGCGCGGTTGTCAACTGAATGGAATCTGTACCGAAAAATGAAGCATGCGTCAGTTTTTTTGTAACCAATACTCACAAAAATATGATACAAAATGACCTCTGTGAAGCTCGGTTGTTAGAAAGCTATTTTATTGAAGGGGAATGAAGAAGAAGTAGTTCTATTGAAGCTTACATATATTGTTTCCGGCCCGCCAACGTGCTATGGCACTAGAACATTAGCGTAGTGACTATTTTATCTCAGGTGGTGGCTGTTTTACTTCCCCGCTAGAATATGAAGTTACAAAACAATTATGGGAACGTGCATCCTTGTCGTCAGTCCAAGCACTTGCAAGGCGGGCACGTCAGGACGGGAAAAGTAAGTGAGTGCGAGGTCATCAGGTATGCAAGCATTTCCGTGTGTTTTTTGCCATTTCATGTTTCGTGACAGGCACACGTTTCACTGAACCGGAATCCCTTTTCGGATGGGCTGCGCGTGGCGAAGGCAGGGCAGGGGCGGGGTGGGTGGGCTGCGACATGCGAAGGCAAACAAAACCGTTTTCTGCGATTTTTGTTCAGTCATCTCACGAGAATAAAAATACGAGTATATTGAAAATGTGAAGATTGGTTATAACTATTGGTATATATTTAAAATGTTAGAAGGTTTATCGATTTATTGACGGAGAGACAAATAGCTAAAATTGTTTAATAAAAAGTATGCTCAAGAGAGAAATCAACTCATGGCAAAAGTAGCCACAGCTTTTCGTTATTTATTATAATAATACTTATCATTTTATTAATATTTATTATTATTATTATTATTATTGCTACTACATAAGGTATCCTGAATTCCAGAGCCACGTATTGTTCGAAGTTTTTGAAATCTGGAATAAACTAAGACAATCATAACAACATTTAAACCAAATATTTATAAAAATATTAATGTGCCGTTAATTTACTTAATTATTGAAAATACTTGATAAAAAATAATAACATTTTTTTATTACAATTTTTGTGATTTTCTCTGTTATTACATGAGGTCTTACGAAGAGATTTGAAAAAGAATTGAATTACTACTCAAGGACACAATTGCTCATTTCTTTTTCTAAAAAATAACCGCACTCCCCATTTCGAAACCTACAGACACACGACAAGGTGGAATGTCGCTAAGAGGAGAGGTATCCAAGTATTTCATATGGTTGCCAAATTGCAAAAAAAATAAAAAATAAAATAAAATAAAATAAATGGTTCCAGAACATGGCTTTGCGAGATGAAATACAGACCTGCATATATAAATGTAGTGTTTTAAGTGTAAGTGTGTATACAGTAACGGAAGATGGATATGAAAAGAAAAGGAAGGAGGAAAGATCGCGCGTGTCCGTGGCCCGTTTGTTAGGGCACTGCCTCCGGCATTTCCCTGGCCATAATTAGGAGAGTCCGCGAAACCACCACCCCGTAGAGCAGGCGCTTTCTAGAAACGTTCTGAGGGACCACAGAGGTTGGAAGGACCTAGCTCTATGCTAGCCTAGAGTCGAAAATCCTGTGCCGTTGCTGATCAAACCCAAGAGACATCGGTCGAGACCATTGCACGATATCCAAATTAGAAACGCTCATTTCCATGGTCTTAGGATTAATGTTCCCTGCACAGGCTGCCGCTTCGTCGGGCGAGAAGCTGGGAGGGAGTGGAGGGGATCGACGTCCTCTCAATGAAGGCGGGGCGAGGCGGCCTGGGCGAGGCGCGGGCGAGCGGGGGCGAGGCGGGCGAGTCGGGGCTGGAGGCGGGGGCGAGGCGGGGCCGAGGCGGGGCGAGGCGGGTCGCGAGGCGGGGCGAGCGGGGGCGAGGCGGGGGCGAGGCGGCGGGCGAGCGGGGCGAGCGGGGCGAGCGGGCGAGCGGGGGCGAGGCGGGGGCGAGCGGGGCGAGGCGGGGCGAGCGGGCGAGGCGGCGGGCAGCAGGGGGCGAGCGGTGGGCGGAGGCAGGGCCGAGCGGGGGCGAGGCGGGGCGAGGCGGGGGCGAGCGGGGCGAGGCGGGGGCGAGGCGGGGGGCGAGGCGGGGGGCGGGCGGGGCCGAGGCGGGGGCGAGGCGGGACCATTCACATCCTAACGCTAGTTCGCGACCGCTGCCCGGAGAGTATTCCCGATCTTTATCGGTATGAACTGCGCTGCAGAACCAGTTGGCTCGGGGCGAAACGGACACTTGGAGGTGCTGCCTTTGTCAATTAACCACACACGCAAAATGGGAGGCCCGGGCAGTAACAAGATTCCATTCAATTCAATGATGCCTAACTTTGAGAGTCGAGACTCGGGAATGTTTGGAAGTAGGTTCTTGATAGCTATTTAAGAATGGCTTAAATAATCGAATATCGTAAATATGCTGTTGGGAAATGACAACTTGAGAGATAGTGTAATGTTTTCGACACATGAGAATTTGAAAAAATTAAATACAAAGTCATTATTAAAGCCTATATACTGCACAATAACAAAAGATATGAACATTTGTATTTCCGTATGTAACATACGAACTTTCTTAAAAACAATTACAAATGCTTTAATCCTTCTTAACTTCTCTTATGAAACTTTCATGAATATAAAAGCCCTATTTTTCAATTGAAGTTTATGAATATTTCATTTGAAGTGCAGTGGTAATTTAATACAATGAAATATATCCAATGTTTAAGCATAACATGCTTTACGTATTGCTACCTTTTCCATTTTGTATTCTCTTTATTTAGTCAAATTGCAATGTGAATACGACATAAACGGTATTTCCAAATAAAAGAAATATAATTAAGGTAGTTGAAATTAAAAAGAAAAACATTTCAATTTTCTGAATAAATAAGTGACAAAACAGTGTTACAGCATACTATAGGAACATTGCTTGCAATGTCGAGCTCAGTGGAAGCCTTTTAAAAAAATTCTTCTTGTTCGCAAGCTGTGTCCTTCTGTACACAATACAGTTTTTAGCTTTTTAATATAGGTGTTGTGGTGTGATATCTTTGGCATTTTTAAAATAATTAAAGATGTTGTCATTGCCAATAATATTTTTTAATGCAATAGCAGCTTTTGATGGCTTAGCCATCGAAAGCTGCTATTGCATTAAAAATATTGTTGGCAATGACAACATCTTTAATTATTTTAGCTTTTTGCTAATTATTATCGTTAAGCAGTACTTTCTATTACTCGGAAGAACGTAATATACATTTTGCTAAGATAAATGAAGCGATACTAAAGGATGTTTCAGTAATAATTCATTTAACAGTTTGGGGGAATTGTAGTTGTTGGAATCGGGCGACGTGCGAGCCGTCCTCATTGGAGGGCGTTGAACAGCCCCAGAACAGTTGCTGATTGGTGGTAATATGCGTTTCCAGACGTGGTTTACACGTAGATTAAGGCCTGCGTCCGCGTTGATTTGTGCGGCCGTCTATTGATTTCCAGTGCCTCTTTGATGCGTCTAGGCTAGTACCGGTTTTTCTTGTGCAGAAGCCGGGTCCTGTCAAATTCGTTGGTATGTCCAGTAATCTCGGAATGGTGTGCTATAGCTGAACGGTTGGTGTAGTTCTTATTACGTGTACCTCTCGTCCCAGTCGTGATAAGCTCAAAGCTGGTGACTGCTCTCGCGATATGTGTGGTGTTGCATCTATGAACATTTATGTAAGGAGTGAACTTGCTTCTAGAATGAAACAATGATCGCGGGCGGTTGGTGGCTCGTTTGTAAATTTACTGCCCGGGTATTGGCAAAAAATAATCGATGACCGTTGGATTCTACCTAGTACAACAATTTATTTTTATTTTTCAAATTTTTCTCTTTAGGAATCACTTATCTTCAGTTTCTTTCCCAATCAGTTGTTTTAAATCGTTCTTTCGTTTTGGTTTCGTTTAGTGTAGTCGTTTCCGAGTAATCGGCAATTGCAGATCCCTCAGTCCGGCGCGAGCACTGGCGTTACATTGTAACTTATAGTTTCAATTAATGGATAAAAATGGAAAGATAAAAAAATCGATAAAATGGAAACTTATTAATGAAGTATTTGGCTTTTTGCGAAGATTTTTTAAAAAAAATTGTGCTATCTGCGTAACACTATTTTGTTGGGAAATTGACGAATATGATATATTTTTATACACGTATTTAAAACACTCTTAATAAATGGAGGTTAAAATATTATTTTTGTGTTGGTATTAATTTTTCATTAAATTACTTTAAAAAATTCCATGCATTTCCCTTTTATACCGAGAGTAAATTTCCTAATCGTCTTTTAGCTAAGGGCGGACTCTGTTGCGACTACTGATGTTCCTAAATGTGGCACGACTGTGGAAGGATTAGGCCCCAGCGCGTCCGGGCCGCCCTACTCTTCTTCCGAACCCTGCATCATCTTTGTGTGTAGTACAGAATCGAGAGCGCATCAGCGCGGGCTACGTCTTCATCAGGGTGTCGACTGGATGTCTCTTCTCATTCGGCCCTGACGCTTCTCGCGGTGCCAACAGCTTCAGAATCCGCGCAAGAACCCACTGAACCCGAGCTTCTCCATCGCTTTGCTATGCGCGCGCGTTCTTCGGCTGCGGGGCGGGGCGGCACAACGTTTTGGTCCATTTCGCGGTGCGGCGTTGCCACGTCGCCGGAGACTTGAACGCGCGATGGGAACAGGATCCGTGGATGGGGCGGGGCAGAGGGGGGAGGGGGACGCTCGCCCGCGGGGCCGCCGCACCCAAACATCGCGTCGCGCGTCCGTCCTTGAGAACAGTTGGCTGCGCTGGAAACTCCTCCTCGCCTCCTCTCAGAAGGACGACGTTTAGGCTGGATGTCCCAACATCCTCTGGCTGGTGCTTAGGTCGATGTACCGACTTTGGCAAACAAACCATGGTTCAAGGTGATTGCAATAAATTATTTGCTATTATTTTTTTAATTTTTACTCGTTCTTCACTATCAATGTTTACTACTTGGTATGGCAATCACTCACAGGTATGATGACCAGATGTGTGGTTGCTTTATAGGAGATTAGGTGTTTTTTAAGAATACATGAATTCCAGATAACTGGCTTCAACACATTGTACAAGACAGTGTCATTTTCGGAATCACTCCTGTGACTGATACTATTTGCACGGTTGTCACATTGCTGAGGTTTCATTGATCTGCTTCTTCATGGTTGAGATCGGTTTATTTCTGGATATTCTTTGATGTTTTGCCGATATGTTGTGGGTGTTGGGTACCAATATATCAACAAGAATAGCCTGCTGATGGTTGCTGTCGATATATGTTATAACGGGTCGATTGCTGCTGACGTGTCTGTCAGTAATAATGGAACGGTCCCAGTGTGCTGACTACTTTCAAGCAGACTTCCGAGAAACATGTTTACAATACGCTAGGCAATGGTGATATAATAATATGTATAATAATGATAATACTAATATTATTACTCATAATAATATTATTATTACTATTATTATTGGGCGATGATAATGGTAGGAGGTGTTTGGTGGGGTAATGGGTGGTGGAGCTATTCGTGGGATTTTGGTACCATCCCAGCAATCGCTTTGTGACTGAGTGAAACCACGAAAACCCGGTCAGGATGGTCAGCTCGGGAATCTAACTCGAACCTCCCCATTGCGAATTCTGCACGCTACGCCCTGAACCACTTCGCTCGGTATAAATATTATTATTACTATTTTTATATTTACATTATTGCCAGATTCTCAAAATTACCCAAAGCAACAACGGTTTGCCCCTAAAATGAAACGACTATGGTAGTTTTGCTTCTCCATTAATTCTCAAGCATTTAGGTATTTGATTACGTGTTCCCAATAATTCATCTTTCAGAATGCTCTGCAAGTGTTTCTCACTTATTTTTGATTTCTTTCGAGTCTCACGCCATTCCTTGTGGGCTAACAATTTGCTGACACCATCCCCGGCAGTGCTTCCTCCTCCTGAAATCCGTCTTTCAACTCAGCTGCTAATTGTTAGCATTTCCTCTTCTTCTCGGCGACTGTTGTTACAACTCTGCCATTTGTAGAAACCTCGGCATCAATGCTACGTCATGTTGCAGACATTTTTTCAAACAGAACAATATCAAGCAATACCTTGCAACGCTCTGTCAGTGATAATTACACTATCCAACAATGCTGATGCCCTGCGCCATCTTTGCTAACGCCACGTTGTGAAATCACTCGTTGCATTAGCAGCTCCGCCCACGCCCGGACCGACAAATGACTGTCGCTGGCTTGTGTTGGCCCATGACATCGCCCACGTACCATCGTGTCGCGTTTAGAGGGCTCTTGTAGATGGTATATCACAAGGAGACGAGATCTTTCCTTGAACTATATAGCTCCGCTAATGTCTTCTCACCTGGCCGCAGGAACGCAGAGATATACATACCAATGATTAGCATACCAAAGAAGGAATGATTAAGTTCCTCTACATAGTGATTAGATCGTTTTCGCGTAGTTTAAAAGCACACGTAGTTTATAACTTGAGCAAGGTAAATTTCTTAAGCAATGAACTAAAAAAATATGCAATATCTCTCAAACGTGAAAGCAAATATTTGAATTTGTTATTGTATTTGGAAGAAAAATACAAATGGAAACCAGTCAATGTTTGAGGGAATCTGTCTGAGAAGAAAACTAAGAAAGTGTTACTTTATTTATTTTGCTTACTTGAAAAAACTCGCCATCTTCGATTCGCTAACTATAAGTTTACGAATTGTCGCATCGAACACCCATATATCGATTGTAACCCGCACAACAAAACAAAGTATGAAAAAATGACAGCAGTGAGTTTTATTATTATTATTATTATTATTATTATTATTATTATTATATAGTGTTAATATATGTGTTAATGATAAGACCGGTTAATAAATGCAAGGGACTACACGTAGAAGGCCCAATACATTTTTACTTAAGAAAAATCAGAAAATTTGAAGCAATAGAAAGCTCAAATGACTTACACTTTCCGAACGAAAACCCTTAATTCTTTTGAAATAGTTTTTATGGTAGTTGGTAAATCAACAACAAAAAGTTTCCTTACGGACATTTCTGAACTTACACGGTGTCTAACCAGGCCTCGCTTGGAATGAACTACAATCATATTCTACAACCACATGGTTCCCAAGAATCTCTCCACGTCATACTCTGCATCCCTCACTTCCATGATTTTTGGGCTCAGTTGATTCCAAAATGTAAAAGCAAGCCGTGATGAGACAACAATAGAGTTCAGATATGTCAGCAAACAAAATTGTCGTAGTTATCGACAAACTCCTATTGAAAAGCATTTCAAAAGAGTTAATGTCTTGGGTGTTGTGTCTTGACGAAGAGAAAATCGCGTATGTTTTGTGAGGAGTTCCCTCCCCTGTTGTGGTCCAGAGCGCGGGTCCGCGAGCAGAGAAGCGGCGGCGGCGGCGGCGGCGGCTCTCCGCCTGATCTCATCGGGTGACGCAACCGCCCGTTCACCTTGAGCGCCGCGCCGCGCCCGGCCACCTGACCACCTCCCCCTCCCCCTCCTGACCCTGCGCAGGGCTGCTCCGGGCCTTCTCGGTGCCCCACGGGGAGACACCCCAGCGTGCGTGAAGCGAGCGACCATGGAAACGAACCAGCAAGGAAGCGCGAGACAGTGAGACAGGCAGAGAGAGACAGGGAGAGACAGACAGAGAGACAGGGGGAGAGAGAGACAGGGGAGAGAGAGACAGGGGAGAGAGAGACAGGGGGAGAGAGAGACAGG
>BOPP01000078.1:3328521-3342643 GCA_017312745.1 Gryllus bimaculatus | reverse complement strand
AGCGAGTGCGCAGTGAGAACGTACACGTAGGTGTTTTCGGAGATGTGAACTACTTGATAATTACGACGTAAATGCACTGCATGTTATGAGGCGGGAAGTGGCGGTGTTCCTCCTCCGATGTAAAGCGAGTCCTTCTCCGAGCAATAGAAACTCTTCGGCTTGCGACTCTTCTCCCCCGAGTACCTCCGCCGGTGGAGCACCACTTCATCCGGAACAATCTCTCAGATGCCGACATGTGACACTGTAGTGCATACTGAAGTGGAAGTATGTAAGGAAGAGGGTAGGTCAAGGAAGTGGAAAGAGAGATCGCGCGCGATCTGCGGCCCGTTTGGTAGGTTACAGCCACGCCACTCGCCCGGGATTGTTCAAGAAACCACGGAAAACTCTCTATTAGAACAGTCTGACGTTTAGAGCTTGGCCCAACCGGGGAGGTGCGCCACTGGAGACGATATGAGGAGAGGGAAACCCAGCAAGATGATAGGGGATCGGGCCCAGATCTCACTTTCCAGCAGGGGAGGAACACTAACTCCTACCGGAATATAAATCCACTACATTTACAGGACTAAGTAGTTGACAATAGAGCAAAGTAGTCGACAAACCCGGAAACATTACATAGTTGTTCATTTGCAATCGCTGCGTCCGGAAGCGATGGAATTGTGGATAGCAGGTAGTTTTGTAATGTTCTCTAGAGGGGAATATGGAAAATTATAAAAATCACTGTGGTGTGAATGGCACTAGTTGACATAAAAGAAAACTTTTTGTGTAACACCAATAAAATTAACTTTCCAGCTAATTAATAATTTTGCAGGGTAGAATAAAAAATAACACGAAAGTTTTAACGCATACAGTATTTTTTGTAATGACAATTTTAACAGTTTTCATGAAAACAATTTAAAAATTCTGAACCCTCTTAATCGTGGGGTTTTGATGTGTGGGGTCATCAATATGTTCAATTTACCACCAAATGTAATTGATATATACTTTTTTAGAATATGTGAAATATTTAAAAATAATGGTATATATTACAAGCAATAAAATGTTTTCACTTGTATGTGACGTCAATTCTTTCTCTAGAAGCCTGCGGTAGTCGTCATTGGTGAATCCCAGAGACCTTGATATGTTTTCCAAGGTAATGTACTTAAGGAATCTTTGTCTGCAGTTCGCCACTACAACAAAGAGAGAATACACGAAAGGCGACATGTGATATCTCATGGCTTATCCGAAATGAATAAGTTCTTCAAATATATTTTAAAGTTTTCATATTTTTTTGTCATGCGAATTATTTTTATCACCTTTGCAAACGATTTTGAAGCTACGAGGTTATCATAAGGTTTTTCTTCGAAGACGAATCACTTAACTGTACAGAAAGTAATATAAAATGTTTAAAAGTTCACATTTTATCCGCAATCTTTAGTAAATTTGTCAGAAGTTCTAGCATTATCCTAATTAAAAAGAGCGCCACGCTGAACGTTTGTGCTCGCCCTGTAGTCCATTAAACCATATTTGTTGAAACGTGTACAAACTTTCCTTTCCTTTGCATAAAACTACGAAAACCCATATTTTTTCTAAAGAATGTAATGCTTGTTTCGTTTGTCAAAATATTTCACTCATACAATGTAGATTCGAGACGTTCAGTCTTTTGTTTTGATAGACTGAGATCTCGCACCAAATCATTATGTATTTTTGGCAAAGTAAGTTTCACTGGTGATATGAAATCTAAAGGTAGGATCACAAATGTTTTGAGAACTATCTCCATCAAATGGGGACTCGCCATTATCACTAATTTCTTGCATGCTAATTTATTTCCAGTTTAATGGCGAAATTGTAGCGATAAGCATTCTCCATTAGCAACTGGCCAGAGAGCAGTTAGAATAATTGGATATTCACTTTTGTAGTTTTTTGAATACCCCTATGTATTTGTAAGCCGAAAGTAGCAAGCATCAAAATGATCGGGAGGTTCTCGCCACGCCATAGGGGTAGCGAATGGCATCAAGCTTTTGACGGTCATCCGGTGAATAGTCACACGCCAATGTTGATCACTAACTTTTGAACGAAAATACTAACAGAAAGCTTTCTTTATTTATTGTTTTAAACATTTTCCTTATGGTTTTAACTTTAATCATCTACAAACACAACATTTATTGGGCACATTTCTGGGCGATCTACTTCGAAAACGTCCTATTCTGAGAGTAAAGTAATTACGAGTAAAAAATTACAATCTCTCTTAACAAGTAACATTTCATACTGGAATGGGTACCAGGGATAACTAGACATGTAGGTATACTATACATAATTTAGATAACCATATATACTAGATGATCAAAATACTATGTTTTCATTTCTAACATGCAGAGCTGCCAAATATGACATGCGTATAAAATTAAATATCAAAAACAAATCGTACGTGATGGAACTTTCTTGTGTAGAGATATTTAAGCAACTGTAACAATGATATCAAAAATGAAAATTTTATCTTTGTTACCGAGCCACTGTCCGTCAGTGTTATTAAGAAATATATAATATGAGTACAATAGTCCATGTCATCTGATGGCCAATGACCACGAATCAATTAGACAACAAAAATATCAACAGCATACTAGCAATTTCGAAGGGGGTGCTCTCCAAAGTAGTGATACGTTGCTCTCATGTTAATCAAATTATGAACGACACTTGAAAATATGAAGTGCATTTGCTACGAGATTGCAAGAAAGGTAGAGATCGAAGCGGTCTGTGCAATTCAGAGATATTATCGCAATTACATTAGCGATATATATATATATATATATATATATATATATATATATATATATAATATGTATTCATAATCACTAATATTTCGTGGTACGTTTTCGTATTATATTATTTAGCAATGGTAAAAGTAATTGGAATGATTGTTCTGTTAACTCCTATCCAAGGATAAAACTGTTTTTACTCACCTATAGTTGCATTTTCTACTAATAATTCGTAACTCGTTATCACCTACCTGGAAACAGAAAAATACTGGTAAATGCTTTTGTATGCATATTCTTAAATAAGTCACAAAAACACAAATATCTCATGTTAAAAACATAGTTCAACATTTTCGCATAAAGTACCCCTGAATTAACTATGTATTTATTATTAAATTATAATTCTCTTCCATTAATATTAACTTATAACAAAAGGGGTTGAAACAAAATAATTTGAAAACAATCAGAATATAAACAAAACTTCTGGAAGAAGTGAGAAAGCTCATTATAAATCTGCAGAACGTTTCTTATAAGGAATTTCAAACACCAGCCACTATTCACCGAAAGCTGGTGGTGATAGGTAATTGTACATACAAAAGACATTAAATGTCTTCCCACTATCGCCAATTTAAAAACGATAAATTTTAACGTTAACGATCCAATGTGTGTCGTTAGTAGATACGTTAAGACTAATGTCCGAATCTGGTCGATTCACGTTTTACCCGGTTAATGTTCACATTGTCCATAATGAATTGATTAAGAGCGAAGTAGTAACAGCTTTGAAGCAGACTATGCTTAGCCGGATGAAGAGCAAATTAGCCAATAAGAGATGGCTAGGATAGGTGAAGTACGTTACAGAAACGAAATTTATCATATATCTGCATTACTAATTTACCATGCGCGAAAATTGAAAGAAAAAAAAACACAAAAAACAACAACAACAAACTATTAGCTCAGTCAAATTAGAACAAAAACGTGATCGAAAGAAATCAAACTCTGAGTTTGGACCCTTGACAAGATTGTTCGTTGGTGCTCTCCGCACATTATACTAAATTTCTGAAGATGGTGGTGGTAGGGCATTTACAGGTAGTTTTTCGTTTTTTGCTTAAATCTCCATAAATATTGATCTTACCATCAATTAAGATTTGCAACCCACATAAGATATCATGTTTTCAATTTCATGAGGAGAGGGGGCATTCCAAATCTTGAACCAGAACACCGAGATGGGGTCAAGGAATATAATGAGGAACATATGTAAAGAGTAGAGCGAGATTGGGGTATCCGATGCTGCGGATGTGCGTAAGTGCTCTTCACCTCTTCCAAGAGAAGAGAAGAGGTATCAATAGGGTCTCTGGCCCTAGGAATATTTTAAGAGAATAGGAAACTAGTTCGAGAAACTGTGTGCCATTCTGCAACATCTCTAGTTCACGTTTGAAATCAAGTATTTGTCGTTCCCCTTTTGCCAGATTTCTAGCCTCGGATTAAAATTAGTCTAGAGTTCCGGGTTGTTATTCCTACATATTGATATTTAGCGTGTGAATAATGTAGAATCGAGTGTCTAAATATTGAAATTTAAAATATGAGGCGATTATATATTTTACTGTATCGCGTAAATGGTAAAAATCTATCACTCTTGAAAATTTATTTAATTTTGGGATAGTCAAATGCAGAGAACCCCTTGCAAAGTGGATAATAAATGTTCACAGGTGTAGAATAAATGTACAGAGTTTCACAAAACCCGGAGGGGATTGTGAATTTTATATTTGTTTTCGAACATAATAGTTTTGAAGATCATGTGATTAATTATGGTTGATTGCAGTATGTCGAAATAGAACGTATATACAGTACAACTAAAATATGTCAATACTGTATAATATTACGAAAAATTAATAATCAATCGTTTTCTTCAAACATTTGCACACAAATCATATATCATCTTGTGCCGATAGAAAATTCTTATGCAAGTACTTCATAGTTTTGTTAAGTATTCGATAATATCCTTTGAGGACATGTTGTAAAAGTAATATACCGTGAACAAGTACGCCTCAAGCAACTAGTGTCAGTATGCCTCGACGCTAATAATGAAGCGTGGCTTGTAAACAGCTCTAGCAATGCCTGGGAGTTGATCGTCGCAATATCTATTCTCGTCGCGTATTTGCAACTCGTATGACGTGTCTCTCCTTGGACCAGTCGCATGCCACAATGCTGCGCCTTCTGACGACGAGATTTGAAAGTTAAACAGCGCGTAGGCCCCGCATGTGCACAATTGCAACACCTTGACGGGCCTCAGTAGCAACAAAGCTTATGATGCAGCAGCAAAGTTTATGAAAGGGAGATCCTGTAGTTCGAGTCCGGATGTTGGCAGGATGTTTGATAAACAGGTCGAATTCAACCAGCGCGGTGGCTCAGGGCATCAACTGATGTCACTGCAGTGCCTCTGACCGGGAGATCCAAGGACCGAGTACCGACGTTGGCAGAATTTTTGATATCCAGGTCAAATTCAACCAGAGAGGTGGCTGAATCAACTGATTTCAGTGCAGAGCCTCCATCTGACAGGTCTTACGTTCGAGTCCCGACGGTAGTAGGATTTTCGACTATATCTTGTCAGCTAGGTCGAGTTCAGCTGCTGTCTGGACGAGAATTATAGCGGATGACTGCTCTGATTGGTAGTTTTCCATGGTTTCTCCGATAAACGCCAGTCGAATGCCGGAGCAGTACTCTTACAAACGGGCCCCGGACCGCGCGCGATCTCTTCCTCGTCCTATCCTCACTCTGTACACAAACTTACACTAACATGCACTACACTGCCACACATGCTGAGTGACCGGTCGGGGGCTTCGAGCTTATTCCGGCTGAGGAGGTGGGAGATAGGATGATGGGAGATACCAGGTTGGGGAAACCCCGTTACTCGACAGATAGGTCGACGCAGCCTGTATCACCATTCAGTGGGGGAAGATCACCACCACCTCCTGAGGGGAAAAGCATCCACTACGCGTACGGGATAATGACCTTAGTATTTGACCCGTGATCACAAATAAATTCAATCATCGAATGTCTCCTGTCCCGAGCAAAATTCTAACGTCCGGCTACTCCGACGATACTTTTCCGTGCCTTTTCGATCAATGCATAGGATGCCGGAACAGTACCTTAACAAAAGGGCAAAGAATTGCAAGTAATAATTTAATTATTCCTCCTCTTCCTTTACACACGCGTATACTAATAATCAGTACACTATTTCATCGGGAGATCGTTTGGAGGTTGACACTAGCCTGAGATAGCTGGAGCTATGCCGCATTTGGAAAAACTATCATGTAGGTCAGCGCGGGATCTCATGTTTCATTGAGGAAGGAAAGCTTCCACCTCCCTAGGTATAAGAAGCAATACACTCACGGAACTAATGGCAAGATGGTGACGTAAACAGGTGACGTAAACAAGAAATACTCACGCATTGACTTCCTGCACAATGGCATGGCGCTCCCACTGCAGAGAAGCAAAAAACTAAGGAAAAGAGGAAGAAACTCTATGACTTGGGTGGAATTGATCAATTAGTGATGTTTATCACTTCAAGGGCAAAGAAAAGATTTATGTACAGGAAAACGTTTACCAACACTTTTGTCGTGCCGACGTTGAGCAAATACTTTATAGTGCCCTTGTTACGCTGATCATTTAGATTATTGATTTGATATCTACGATTTGCACAATTTATGGAAATTCCTTGTGAATTAGAAGTAATACTATCGTCGGTTTTTTAATACAACGGCAATATCGAGTGGCGTATTATTACGCAATGGATGTTCATCGTGGCCAAGGTCTTCAAGTATTCGGGGATTCCCGACACGATCCGTACCGTTCCCTTCAAGGTCGATGGAAATTTATATGGGGTCAGTGTCTATCAAGGGGGCAGTGGTTATCGAGGGGCCAATTGGGGTCCACAACCTAATGCGCACCTAGTGATGAGCGTCTTAATGAACAAAATCCGACTTTATGAAGTTGATAATATTTTTCTTATTTTGCAAAATATTAAATTACATATTCGCCTCTTTTAGAATTTCACATCATTCCACTAAATGAAAACTTAGCTTTTGTGCAAGTGTTCGATAAAATTTCTGAAAACGTGTTTACATTAAAAATTATATGATGAGAATGTAAATCATAAGTCTAATAAATCATTTTCTCAAAACTTTTCTGCATATTTTTTGGCTAAATTGTTAAGGTATTTATGAGCAATTAAATGTATGATTATATTGCAAGTTGTAGGGAATATTAAAGGATTTCAGTGAAACAAAGGAAATATCTTAAAAGGTGTTGATTCAAGAAAAGGATTAGGAGTTCACGCTTCATTGCTTGAGAGACTCCGCGTTCAGTGCGGTCTTGTCAACACTTCAGTGGTCTTCCTAGGCATTCCTCTGATCGGAATTTCTCAACGGCAGATTACTACAGCCTTTCTCTGGCTAAGAATGAAATTCCTCCGCTCGTTTATTGCAGTTTCGGCTTCTTTTTTTAGGCAGATCGCAAGCCTATTACCGCCAAGGGGCTAAATATTCTATACACTAGGTTCGGCGGCATTATTTCCTAGATAATATTTGCGTAGATCAGTGGCCTACTCAAATGGTGGTATTCTGACTGTTTAACGCGATCATTTACTTGATTGTTTTGTGTTCCTTTCCAAAAAGTATCCACTTTCTGTTTTCCTCTTGGGCAGTGGGGGTGCAGTGGGAGTGCCGTGGGATGGTTGACTGTTTTAACCGAAATATACGTATGTGTGTGTCCTCATAGTTCAGCTCATTGGTCAGCGTGCTCCCTTTCCATGACGAGACCCAGGGTTTGCTTCCCGGCCGGGCAAAATTATATTGTGCTTTTCTCTTGCAAAGTCCAAGTACAAGTATATGTTGCTGTGTGACGATGGTCTCTTCTCAGAATGAGATGACGAGAATACGATGTGGTGATGTCTTCGTGATAACCACACGTACCCCTTAAAACCATAACCGAATAAATGTTACAACCATCTAGGGCATGTTCAAAGGTCTACAATTATCAGTTTTCGCCAATGAACATATGGTTAAAAAGTGCATATAACCTGTGACGTATACAATTTACCATCAACATTTTTTGCACAAGTGTTGGGCGGCCCACGATCAGTCTCAGTGAAGGAGATTTCACGTACTGCCGAACGTCTGTACATTCAGAGTGGCATAATAATCAGGGAAGAATGCCACATGTCTAACTCCGTGGCATGAAATTCCCCAATATTATTAATGAACAAAAAGTGATTATTTTTTGCCAATTTCGTGTCCTAAATGTTTGAAACATTTATTCTGAGACATCTGCTCGGTGTAAAAGTTATATCCAATTATTACGATATGAATGTATACATACTCTAGGAGTTGTAACTCGTGAAAAAGAGCAGTTGTAGGAAGAATTGGCCCACATCGTCTGTTTTTCATGGACGAGGAATTGATGAGAAGACATCTGGGTTGCGTTTGATCTAGAATAGACGCTTGATTGTAGGCGTCTTGAATATCCATGTAATATCAACTAGGTGATTGGTACGACAGCTGCAGCTGATTTAGTTAATGGCGTTACAAATGGTTGCGGCACTTCATGTGGATTCGCCGTTGCGAGAACGTAAGGTTCAGAAGATACGTAACTCCCATATTTACAGCAATGGAAACGCTTCCGGGGTCTAGTGTCGACCACTGTCTTCGTCCGCGGTCTCCCAACCACCCTGCTCCATCTCGAAGCAAACAGCCCGCTTGCCTGAATAAGTGCTTTTCCACTAGACCCCAAAGAGACCCATGCAAACCTTCTGGGTCAACCATCAAATACCGGTGAAACACGTGATCCATCCTTTGTTTCCAGACCTGCCAAAGCTGAGCTGGCCGGTACTGACCGGTTGTAACATGGCGGCGACGTCCTATTTTTGGTTAATTCCCAAACTGTCACCTCCCCTGCAGTCTGTAACAGTGATGCTGCTTCTAGCCCCTGATTTACTCCATTGCCAGGGACTGGAATTTTTACTGTGCACTAATAATGCAATAAAATATGTAGCATTTACACAGTACATTTTTGCAAAATATTCTGTAAGATATGATCTATAAAGTAGTGAAGGTGCCTTGGAATACAAGTGACAAACTTCTAGGGCACGTAGAGGGATAGAAGATAATCACTTTTTGACAATGAACGTGTAGTAGGAAGTTTTTTAATAGTGCACGTTCAGTAAATCCTCTTAACTGTGACAAAACTTGACTTGCCCTACAACTACTATTCCCATTCTTGTCGAGCGGTGGGTGTATCACCTAGTATATCACCCAACCCACTGATCTAGGAATTGTATGACAACGGTTATAGTTGGTCACGGCCAGAAGCGGGCTGTACGGCCAAAACGGACGAAGGCTGATAATATCATCGGTTAAACAGAGGGTACAAGAGAAAACCCTAAAAAACGAGTTCTGGACCACTTGCAATCCTTATTTCCCTATTCTGTCCGCATTTCCATCCTTAGCGACGAGCAAATTGTCACCTCTCGTCGTAAGGCCCAACCGATTGAGCTAGGGAACGTCCGACAAGAATTATAGGTGGTCATGGCCTGAAGCAGGGTGTAGAACCAGAAAGGAAGAACGCTGAAAATGTCATAAGTTAAACATAGGTATTTCAAGGAAGCCCATAGAAAAAGGGCCCTGAACCGCGTGCAATCCTTGTTTTCCTATCCTGTTCGCAACCCCATCCTATGAGACGAGCGAATTCTTAGTTACCTATCATTTTAAGGACCAATTCACTTATCTGGGAATCCTCCGACAGAGGTTAGAGGCGCTTGTGACCTGACCCGTAAAACCAGAAAAGACGCCGCCAAAATGTTCTGTACCGTTACTTTTGTTCTGAAAACACAAGCACTGCATTTTTGCGCAGTTAGTTGAAGAATGCATTGGGATCTGTCCATTCACGTA
Organism: Gryllus bimaculatus; assembly: GCA_017312745.1. Lineage (NCBI taxonomy): Eukaryota > Metazoa > Arthropoda > Insecta > Orthoptera > Gryllidae > Gryllus > Gryllus bimaculatus. The sequence goes on along the minus strand of BOPP01000078.1, from coordinate 3,332,970 downwards.
GCCTTTGGAACGAAGTATCCATAAACTGTAATTGATATTGAATCTTACGCTACGCACTACCTTCAGTCATTGTGCCCAGAGAACTCCCCGTTAAAGCATGAAACCCTTTAACGATTATGGCTTCCACAATACGATTACGCGTATTCGTTATCTCTTCAGGTATTTACCAATCAGCTACAAAACAATGGAATCCTAAATTCGCCACGAGGAATAAAACGGCTGAAAGTACAGAAGTAATTCACTGTGTGTGGCTCTCGTATCGCGAGTGTGTGCATTCCTTATGCCCCATAAAACTCAAATCGCTTCGAAGAACAATCTGGCAATCGATTCAGAAACTGCCGTTCACCGGGAGAGGTGGCTCAGGGCATCAACTGTGTCAATTCAATGACCTCTGGCCGGGAGGTCCGAGGTTTCGAGTCCGACGGTGGTAGTGTTTTAGACACTACCTAGTCAGCTCGGGTCGAATTCCGTCGCTGATGGAGGAGAATTCTTGCGGCCAGCTACTCTAATCGATATGTTTACGTAGTTTCTCCGAGCAATACCAGAAGAATGCCGGAGCAGTACCCTAACAAAAGGGCCATGGACCGCGCGCGCGATCATTTCTTCCTCTTCCTTGTTCTATTGTAACCCCTTACACACACTTCCACTAACATGCAATACACTTCCACACATACCGGGAGACCGGTCGGGAGTTCAGACCTTGTCCCTGCTGAAGTGGTGCCCCGCTATTGGGAGATACCTGTTTGGGAAGACCCGCAAGCCGGCGGTAGGTCATCGCCGGATCTAACCATACGGCTGCATAAAGACCACCGCTACCTCCAGAACGAAAGCATGTACTACACTTAAGGGAATAATTACCTCGGTAGTTAAATTGCCTGAAATCACTAACGATCAACCAATTAGTGGCGTGCGTGCATTCCTTAAGCCCCATAAACTCAAAGCGTTTGAAAGAACAATCGTTGGCGGAGGAACTCGATTCAGAACCAAGTAAATAGTGGAAAAAAATTGGTCTCAGGCACTGTGCGTTAGTACGTTCGTTCTTTTCTTCCTCTTTCATTCATTCTGAATATGAGAAGTGAGAAAATTTCGGTCTCCACGGAGCACTAACTTTCCCGTTACAATCACACAATACGTAATCCTGCCAACACAATGACTGTGCACCTCAGAGAACAACCGCGCGTTCTCCAGGCTGCGAGCGTATTACGTCACTCTCTTCTTCACAGGCTAGGGTTGAGCCATCGAGGTAATGGTGTGGCAGATGAGAAATGTCAAGTATGGAATGCCAATTATGGTTATTGTTAATATGGGCATTAGGTATTTACTTTACGCAAATGAAAACTAAACTGTGACAATTTCTGTCATTGTTCTTTGATATACCTTGAAAGACAAATATTCGTTTACAAATCTTCTGGATTATTTTTTTATGACTCTTACTACTGCAGATCTCATGACTTTTTTTTCTTTTCATAGGGCGCCTATCCAGCCAGCAGCCCGTTACCCTTTACATCCCACGTATTTCACTATATACTAGACAACAATGCACTTGTGGGCTCCTCTGATCTGGGGTCAACAGAGAGCGAGGCCCTCCGCGACAACAGATACATGAGAGACAAGGGACATACAAACATGCTCAAGACGGGACTCGAGTCCGCGGTCCTTCGGACCGAAGCGGTGAGTCGATACACGCTCTTAGCCACCTCGGTCATCTAGGTCTGGCGATTTCATATTTATTTCCGTAAATTAACGCTCTACTGTGACCATTTCTGTCATTGATCCTTGATATCTTCAAAAACAAATATATTCTTTTAAAAATCGTCTGGATTATTTTTATTGCACATACTTTCCAGTAGAACCTCGGTATTCTGAACTAACTTGTTTCTATAATATTAGTTGTTCTGTTCTACTGCAATTATAAAATCCTTTCTTTACACTAGGAACAAGCAATTTATTTATTTTATTAATTTTTCATCCGTCACGAATTTTGTTCGGATTATCCGAAAATTCGGATTATTGAGATTTACTGTACTACAGACCTCACGAACTTAATCACCCAAACGTAGAGCGACCGCTCATAAGTTTAGGTACCTTATAAACATCTCGTACACTTCTCCACTCTTCTGTACAGGAGGTCATGCTGAGATCATTAGTCCCATAAGTGTAATTAACGCGATATCGCGGGAAGTAGCAGTGATTATCCTTTCACTAAAACCTCACATCGGACGCCGACCTACGCCGGCTTGCTGGGTTTTCCACATCCAGGTATCTCCCCCGGCACCACCCCAGTCGAGACAAGCTCTAAGATTCCGGTCGGTCTCCCGGCGTATATGGTAGTGTAGTGCATATGAGTGAGTGCGTGTGTGTGAGTGTAAGGCGTGATGATAGGACAAGAGGAAGGAAAGATCGCGCGCGGTCCGTGACTCGTGTGTTCGGGCACTGCTCCGGCATTCGCTTGGTGTTGATGGGAGCCACCATGAAAAACTACCGATGAGAGCAGCCGTCCGCTAGGAATCTCCTCCAGACCGCTGCGGAATTCGACCTAGCTGCGTAGCTAGTGCGGAATCTCCTTCCTCCGTCGGGAGTGTAACACCAGGACCTCCCAGTCAGAGTCACCGCAGTGACACCAACTGAGCCTCTGAGCCGGCGAAAGAAGTCGTCTGCGGTTGGGCACAGAATGCCGCCCCCGGGGGCGCGGCGCCTCGTCCTCCGGCATGGGCCGCGGAGGGGGGCGGGGGGCGTGCGGGGTCGTCGACCGCCGTCGCCTGCGCCGCCAAAGGTCATCTGGCGGCGGCGGCGGCGGCGGAGGTGGCGCGGCGCGGCCGAGCGCCAGCGGCCGTCAATGGCTCAAGGGGGCGGGCGCGCGCCACTCAATGGGAGACGGGACCAGCGCGCAAGTGCAACAGCGCTGACGACAGCGGTCACTCTGACAGCGTGTACGTCCGTTTATTTAGAGCTTCATTTGATAGATCTGCAGCGGATATGGTGTCATCTAATCGAGAGCTTTCACGTCACTACAGTGACGACACTATGGTGACATTCAACCTCCCGATTGACAAGGCCGCAACAGCTGGTTTTACTTCAACTGAACCTACGCTGAAATCCAAGTATACATGTGTACAGTCTGAGTCATTCAGAGTGTAGGCCACCGCGGCCGCAGTCGGTAACTACTTGGCTGTCCAGGAGACGTCGCGTCTAGTCACGGGTTCCTAACCGTTTAGCCCTGTGCAGAATGGCGGTCGAAACGTTGGTGTCTTTGCCCTGCACGCGGCGTCTCTCGGACAGCCATTAGCAGTCCGGAAGAATCTAAGGTTCGAGAGCTGACGGTGGCGGACTTCCCACGATAGCTGCATGGCTAGGTCGAATCAATCTCAATCTGGACTTATTTCAACGGCAAATGACGGCGTAGGCTTCCACGGCCGGAGTCAATAGATACTTGGCTGTTCGGGAGACGCCGCGTCTTATGCACCGGTGCCTACATTTCGGCCATTCGACCTTCCTCGGAAAGAAGTGCAATTTTACTAGCAGGACGAAATGCAAGGTCGCAGAATCGCGGCCGAAATGTTGGCATGTGCCTAGAACGCGGCGTCTCCCGAACAGCCATGTATCTATTTCGGTCAACGTCCCGTCGGAGCCACCAGACAGGAGTATACATTCTATGCTCCTTACGAGGCACATACACGGTGATAATTGTTGAGGCATGCGAATATCGTAATGAATCAGTACATGTATTATTTTGGTCAATGAAATCTGTTTTGAACTCTTGAGAACCGCCGAAGACCTGCGAAATACATTATGTCACCAGACAATACGCCGAAGGTCTCTCCGCTGAATGGCAAGAACCGGCGTCGAACTACACGTCGACGTGCGGGGTTTTCCTCAACCAGGTATCTTCCACCAGCGGGGCATCGTCCCAACCGGATCAAGCTCTAAGCTCCCGATTCGTCTGCTGACTTGCCATTATTGGTTTAGTGCAGGAAAATGTGTAAGTGTGTAAAACTAAGGGGTGACGATAGGACAAGAAAGAGAGAGGACAGATCTCGCGCAGTCCATGACCCGTTTTTTAAGGGACCGCTCCGGCATTCGCCTGGTATTGACCGGAGGAAACACGAAAAACCCAATCAGAGCAGCCGGCCGCCAGAATTCTCCAGACTGCGGCTGAATTCGACCTAGCTGTGTAGCTAGCAACTAGAAAATCCTGTCACCGTCGGGACCCGAACCCTAGGATATTCGAGTCAGAGGCACCGCATTAACATTGATGCCCTGAACCACCTAATCCGATTCGGGGAGGATCTGGGTCGAGCCATGTGAACGGCCCGTGCGGGGCGGGGAAGGCACAGAGGCTGGCGGGCGGGGATGTGCACAGCGCGAGAAAGGGCGAATGCGGGTGGCGCGGCGGGGCGGGGAGAGGGCGAAGAGAGTGACCCTGCAGGTGACCCGCGCCGGAACCCGTTC
>BOPP01000078.1:3286039-3299548 GCA_017312745.1 Gryllus bimaculatus | reverse complement strand
TCCGATCGATTCCAAGTGAATCTCGGAGCAGTACCTTAACATATGGGCCACGGACCGCGCGCGATCTCTCCTTCCCTCTTTCTTTCTTACACTTACATACCACAACGTTGTCACACATACCAGGAGACCAGATGGGAGCTTAGGACATGATCCGGCTGGGGCGGTGCCCCGCTGGTTGGCAATACCTGTTGTGGAAAATCCCACTAGCCGACGGTAGGCCGGTGTCATCTCTCGCCATCCCCGCGAGGGATTACCGTCACCTCCCGGTATAAGAACATACACTACACATACGGGAATAACATCTTAGCAGTTTAAGTACTCGGAACACTAATCAATCAATCAATCAATCAATCACGCACCACCTCTGGGGTATAAAAAACAAAGTGTGGAAAAATATTCAAAAATTGAGTGCATGTGATGGCGGTCAAGCAATACGACCGGACGAGAGCGTTCTGTCACGGCATTGTCGCCGTTGCTTTTACAGCGACGCTAACCAGGGGTCCGAGTTTTTGAGTCTTGCCGGTGGCTATTTTGAAACACTAGATTCGTTGATACGTCGATGTCGCCTGTCTCTCCCTTAGGAGGGCAGCGACCCTCCTCGGTGGCCCTCAGATAAGCGCCGACCCAGGGCCACCCCAAGCGGATCGCACTCTTGGGCAGCCCTGTCTAGGGATCTCCAACAGCAGGAGCCATTGGCGCTGTCGAAAGACAGGTAGAACAGGCTTTTGCGATGTAAGGGCGCTGCTCACGCGCATGCCGGAAATAAATCGGGGAAACATGGGAAACTGCTGTCACACGCAATCGACCTTCGAATTTCAGTCCGGGGACCGCTACACACTCCTGATGTTACACATACGTAGCTAATTTCTAGCGTTTTTCCTAACATTTCCTGATAGAAGTAACTGAGAGAAATGAAGTACAATGTACTAAACACGTTTAGTAAGCGATCATACAGTAAATACAATTGAAGAGTGGTCGAGAATATTGATCAAAGTGCAAAATATTCATATACCTCAAAGTGATGTAATTTCCAAATCCAAGGCAATGCTATTGGCTCTGAAACTCGAAACCTTTCCATTTAGTTACTATCAGCTACAAAACGCGGTGCGTTCGTATTTACTGTCTGTGAGTATCAGATTTCTCTTGTTTTCCACAATTCTTATTTTTGCAACATAGATCAATTTACTCGATCACTCTAAAATTATTCGAAAGGTAATATTGACATCGAAAAATTGAAAATCGTATGTGAATGAACAAAGATAATTGTCTGCGGTACTATGCTTGTTTGGAAGATAAAATCATTCGGTGAGATCTACGTTGCATGTCGTCACCATTACTAAACACTGCTTTGGAAGCACACGTTCACCGAAATCGGACCGATTTGAATGGTGACCGAGCTCAAGTGAACTCTGAGAAATCAACTCTGTATGTATTTTTATACGCTGTATAAACAATATGTTTAGTATTTTATTTATTTAAAAAATTATGACATGTTTTGTTCTGAACTAACAAATGGTAGAAATACGGCCGGTTGCTAAATGTCGACAGCTAGCGTCCGTAACCGTTCTGCTTGGCTTGGGTTTGTCAGGTTACCAAAGTTCAGGAACTACGAGTCCAGGGTCGTCGGATGAGAGGCCCAGTTACTAAAACTACCTGGCTGAAGGTGCCGAAAGGAAATACTCCCTTTCACTTTTGTGCTTAACACGACTTACTTCCCAGCACTTGGGAATTTATGAATCTTATTTCCCTCCGTTTAGTAATTTTGACTACATAATGTTTAATAAATATTACGACCTGTTTAGTGAACGTTGCTAAAAGAGCATTGGTATGTTTAACTAAACTTTCGTGAACGTGACTAAGTACTTTGTTCTTGCAAAATATACAATCCCTTATAATTCAATCTACTACGTAACTAAACATTCGCTCTGTGTTACGACTTCCCAGTTACTGGAATGCTCCACCGCGAGGCTTTCCGTGTAATTTCGCTCCACTGTAACTATACCGCGAACTTCCTCTCGAGCGAGAGAGAGTATTTCGGGTTTCAACTACTTTTGACTTTGGTTCAGTGAGTGGAGGACATATTATGGCCCGGGGAGGAGATGTTCCTCTCTCTGCTAGAACGAGAGACCCGTCCGCAAATCTGCAGTTTCTACACTCCAAATTCAGAGGAGTTACTCTAAGAGAGGGCCACTTTGACAGGTAGGGAAACAAATGAATGTCATGTAGGGCGATGTCATGCAAGAGGTAGGGGTGAAGCCATTTGAAAATGAGCTAACTATAAACAAACGCATTGACAAAATGAGCGCAAACTGCTTTTCTATTGCCAGCAATAGTAAAGCAGTAGCTGCAAAAGAAGTCCCTTCTGTAGTAAGCTCCCTCCACCGGTGCTACACCTTCCCAACCGGGATAATCTCTTATTAGGTCCGATTGATCTTCCGTTGTGTGTGGTAGAGCATATATGTGTGTGTGTGTCTAACGCAAGAATAGAGGTAAAGGATGAGGAAGGAAATATCGCGCGCAGTCGGTTTGTAAGGATACTGTTTCGGCATTGACTTGGTGTTGATCGGAGGAACCACGGGAGACTACCGATCAGAGCAGCTGACCGCTAGAATTTTCCACCAGACAGCGGCTGAATTCAATCTAACTTACAAGCTGGTGTGGAAAATCCTACCATCGATGGGGAGTGTAACACTAGGGCCTCCCGGTCAGAGCACTGCAGCGTGTCAACGGTTCTTGTGACTGAGCCACTGAGCCGGTCAGCGGCTGGAAGGCCGCTGTGCCGATGTGCCCCAAGCAGTAGGCGGAGGAAAGCTAAATCGGCGCTGCGCGGCGCGGGGCGGCGGGGATCGGCAGTCAAAGAAGAGGAAGGAAATATCGCGCGTGGTTCTTGGCTCGTTTTTTAGGATACTGCTCCGACATTCGCCTGGTGTTGGCCGTAGAAATCGCGTTAAACTACCGATCAGAGCATCAGTCTGCTAGAACTCTCCTCTAGACAGCGACTAAAAGGACCAAGCTACACTATGTTACAAAAGTATGCGGACACGTCCAAAATGGTGGTATGGTGTGGTCGTGTTTTCCACGGGGCTTGTATCCCTTGTTCTTTTGTGTGGCACTATCACGGCGCAGACCTATGTTGATGTTTAAACACCTTCTTGCTTCCCACTGTTGAAGAGCAATTCGGAGATGGCGATTGTATCTTTCAACACGATCGAGCACCTGTTCATACTGCACGGTCTGTGGCGGAGACTGCACGACAATAACATCTCTATAATGGATTGGCCCGCACAGAGTCCTGACTTGAATCCTACCGAACACCTATGGGATGTTTTGGAACGCCGACTTTGTGCCAAGCCTCACCGACCTACATCAATACCTCTCCTCTTTGCAGCACAAGAATGGGCTGCCATTCCCTAAGAAACCCTCCAGCACCTGATTGAAAATATGCCTGCGAGAGTGGAAGGTGTCATCAAGGCTAAGGGTGGGCCAACACTATTAAAATCCAGCATTTCCGATGGAGGGCGCCACGACCTGGTAAGTCATTTTCAGCCACGTGACCGGATTCTTTTGATCACATAGCGTATGTGGCGAGTGTCTAAAATCCTGCCGCCGTCGCGAGTGGAACCCTAGGACCTTCCTATCAGAGGCAGTGTAGTGACATCCGCTGATGCTCAGAGTCGGTCAGCGACTGGAAGGCGTTTCCTTGGGCGCCGCTGCGCGGAGGAAAGCTGAATCGTCGCGGTGCGGGGCGGGGCGGCAGTGAACGGCGGCGGGAGCGGTGTTGCGTGACGCGGCGCCGCGAGCCGGCAGGTGGCGGCCCCAGCGCCAGCGGCGCGGGGCGGCGTTGCTGGCTGGGCTGCGCGACCCGGTTCCCGCCCGGAGTGAGCCGGCGGCGCGCCCTCTCCCAGGCCCCGCGGGCCACTCGCCGCCACCGCCACCGCCGCCGCCGGAAGCGGGAAAGGCGGCCCGCGCGCGCACATTCCTCTGCGGCTGCAGGCAGCCCGACGCGGCAGGGCGGCCGCACTGGCCACTCCGACTGCGGCCGCGGCGCGCAGCTTTTCCCCAGCCGTTGGCCTCCTCCCCAAAGAACGGCGTTAGCCCCGCCTGCATCCCGTGTAAACTTTCCGAGCGTTTTAACTCCTCCCCACAAAGCGTATATTGCCTCTATGACTGCATCGCGCGGTCAACTTCTCCTCAGCTTTTTATTTACTAGGCTGTCCGGGACGCCGCGTCCATGGCGAACGGTTTGTCACGTTTCGGTCGCCATTCTGCGATAATCCTCAGGGCGTAATGCCTCAGAAGGTCGCAGAATGGCGACCGAAACGTCGGCACCTTCGCCATGGACGCGGCGTCACCCGGGCGGCCTAGTAAATACTGACTCCGGCCGCGGAAGCCTACGCTCTCACTTCTCAGCTGTTTCCCTACTCCAATAAGGCATAGCCCAACATTGCATCCCGCGGTACACTTTTTTCTAAGCCGTTACGTCGTCCCTATAAAGGCACTGCATCACGTTCCGTATTCTTCCTTAGTATACTTATTAATGTGTTTACCGTGGAGTGCTTCGAATCACTTTGGTCGATTACAATAGATCCACTGCTGTGACCCTTGTCCTATCCTGACTCCATATCAACTCACTTGCATGCACTATACGGCACGCAATCTGTCCGATCTCACGTGGGCGTATACCGACTCCATCCTGTGGTCAACTTTTTCTCGGCCATTTACCACCACTCCAGAAAGGCATAGCCCCACAAGGCGTCCCTTCTCTTTTCCTCCTTAGAATGAGTAGAGATGGAGGATTTTAGCAATTGCAAAAAAATGTAAAATGTTATCAAGCGCTAAATAAAATTGCAATTGTATGTTCGACGACCGATGCAGTATATGTCTGAAGGTTTTCCATCTCCAATACAACGCGAAATCGATCTCAAAATGCGAAATCACGTGGAAAGATCGAAAAGATCGTGAATCTGCGGTGTAAATGCTAAATTGCATTTTACGGTTACCGTCGCGTTCGCTCTCTAATTAGGGATGACATTTCGACAACAACACATCTATGTTTGAAAATATTTGATTTGACGGCGGCTGACAATGTAGAAGCTCAACGATTTTTCAGTCAATCTGGTTTAATTGTTACTTAACCTGTCGGTTAAAAGAAGTCAACATTAAAATATGTTCTCAGTTAATTTGCTACTTATTGTGCTGCATAATGATAAGTTATTTACATAAATTTATTTCATCTAAAAAAATACATAACATTAAAACAACACATCGTTCTTTTAAAAAGTATGTACAAATAGCAAGACAATTATTATCCTCTCCTTTGAGTAGTCTTATATATTGAAGCCTATAGTTCTATTCAAGACAGGAATCATTCTATGGATTTAAAATTACTTTTTTAAATATTGAAGTTCACAAATGGCGATTAAATTAGTTTGAGAGCATTGGCTTCCGCGGCAGGAGTCCGTACTTACTTGGTCCGGGAGACGCAGCGTCCTAAGCACAGGTATCAATGTTTCGGTCGCCATTCTGCGACCTTCCTCAGGGCGAAATACATGCCACGTAGCTATTAAATTAGTTTCCCTTATTTCCTGATTTTAATGAGAAAATATAAAACCATCAGATTATTTTTCCCTCAAAGATACCTCCCATAACCATAATTTCCTCAACAAATACAAAATGCTTAATAGTAATTTTTACAATGCTACAAAATGCTATAGCCTTACTTTCAGAATGCGATTTAATAAAATTTAAAGTGCTGAATTCTACCATCGCTAAGTATGCATATTGCTGCTCTTGGTTGCCGTGGTTGATCTACTTCTGTTTTCAAGAACCATTTGCTTTTCCTTTTACAGCTCTACCAACATTGAAAGCCACCACCACTTACAAGTTTGTGAAAACAAAACTTGAAACCTATCACGAGCATCTACTTCTCTCGCTGATTTAACGCACTCAATTCCGAAGATTTTGCCATGTTCACCTGTGTTCAAAGCTTTCTCTGGACTGGTGCGAGCACATCTATACGCAATCATCTCCTTATAAATGCAAACTAAACAAAAGTGTTTTTTTTCACTTCTTCCGAAACCCCGGATGAACGAAACGGAATGCAGTCGGGCTAGGTCTCAGTTAACTGGGAGTGCATATGGGATTAGCTATGAAGGAAGGGTGAGGGAAAACTGACCGTGGGATGCAGTCGGGCGATTCCCGGCCCATCGCTTGGGGCGGTCTTGTTTCTCGCCGGCCGAGCCGGATGGAGCACGCCGGCGGCGGCTGCGCCACCAATCTGATCTTGTAAAAACGGCCTTGGAGTGCGTTGGAGCAGGTTTGAAGAGTGTACTCGTGCATTGCGGGTGGAATTCGCCAGGAGTTTAGACTTGGCAAAATATTTCCTTTGTGATCTTTCCCGGAAGTGTGAAACGCTTAAACTAATCAAATGTGTATTTAATATTAACAATCGTAAATTAAAATATTTCTCAGAAATTTTTAATTTCATACAGAGTAATTATTACAATGCAATATTACCTATGAGATGTAGAAATTTATATAATTTATGTATGACGAGCTCAGATGCATGCTCCAAATATAATTAATGAACAGGAATAAAAACAATTTATTTAAGTACATGACTATCGGTTTTCTTTTTTTGTATTTACAATGTAAAACTTATTCTAGGTGAATTCTGTTTTACTTTTATTTTGTGCTCTACTATCTTATTGTTAAATTGAATGTAGTAGTTTAAATATTTTAATGTTGTCTCTGTGCAACCTAATATACCTTTTAATTTTGTTTTATTATAGACACGAAGAAGGGATAAGAATGAAGTAAGGATTGTGCGTGGTTAGTTTGCTTAGGTAGTGCACCGGAATTCGCCTACTATTGATCCGAGAAATCACGGAAAACTACCGTTCAGTCCAGACGATGGCTAAAATTCTCCTCCAGACAATAAAAGAGTAAAAAGGAACTAAAAGCAATTGCATTATGGGACAATACAATGGTCTCTGTCCATCTGAGCCTGTCCGCACTTGGATTATGTTCATAGTTATTTAGTTTTTAAATATTTGATTCCTCTCTTTAACATGGACTAATTCATTCTACATTATATTTCGCATTTTACACATGAATACGTAATGAGACCGAATAATGTATAAAAATATTGGTTGTAACAGTTATATTTTTTTTAATTAATTAATCCGAAAAGTAAAAACAAATTGACTGTCCTTAATAATTCCTGGACCATTCTCCTCAATGAGAGTACTTTAGCTCCGTTCGACTGTTTTAGAAACTATCAAGAGTCTACGGGTTTAAACAAATCCCACTTACAGATGTAGGTGAGGACTGACACGAACGTGTATTTCAGTGCCTACTTTACCAGATTGCAGCTCTACTGTTGACAAGTAACACCTGCGCAGAGAGCTCATAAAGTGCAGCGCATTTACAAAGCTAACCGATGATGTTTACTTTCGTGCATCTTTTCTTCGAAATGTTAGTCAACAAATATGATAAGGATGTAAACACGACCATTCAAGGGTACAAACAGCCGCTAATAAAGGAGAAGCAAACAGAATTTACGGTTCGTCTCACGTACGTGGCGTCCGGCCCTTCTTAGAGCCATGGCGTTGAATTCCTCTGGAGAGAGGTAATTCCCCACTTCGCTGTTGGCACAGGACAGTGACTCGACAGACCCATTTGACGGCATTTCGTGCTTGTTGAAGGTAACAGCAATAGGCGCGAAATTTGAATGGAGCTGGACCGAAACAAACCTCGAAATAAGTTGAACTTAAAAAAAAATTATTAAATTGATTGACTGATCTTCTGATTAATACTTCCGAGGTCTTTAGTTCCGTAAACATAGGGCACGTTTTTGTTCTTGGGAGTTGGCAGTGATATTCACCTCCTCCGGATGGTGAGATCCGCGCCGACTCTCCGTAGGCTAACGGGGTTGTCCCCAACCAGATATCTCCTTTCAGCGGGGCACCGCCCCAGCCAGGACAAGCTCTATGCTCTAGTGTGGTAGTTTAGTATATGTAAGTATGAGTGTATGGGGTGAGGATAGGATATAGAAGAGGAAGGAGAGATTGCACGCGGTTCGTGGTCTGTTTGTTAGGGTACTGCTCGGGCATTTGCCTGGTGGGATCGGAGAAATCACGAAAAAATATCGATCAGAGCAACCAGACAGTAGAATTCTCCTCCAGAAAGCGACTGGATTCGACCTAGCTATCTTAGCACCATCGGATTTCTAGGACCTCCCTGTCAGACCCACCTATCCCGGTATATTATTATTATTATTATTATTATTATTATTATTATTATTAAAATTTAAAAAAATGAGACATTGTTCCAATTACGAGTTATACTTCAACACTTTCTCATTGTTTTAGGAATCAGACAGAAAACGAAATATAATCAATTTGCAAGGAAATTATATTGCAACTAAGTGATTACACGGCGTTACCCGTCTCCTTACGTTGACCAAGGGCGTTTTGGTGTTAATCTATTTTGAATTAAGGACCCACAAAACATGGATTCTGAGAACACAATGTGTTAGAGAAGTAATTTACTATGTCTAAGAATAAGGCTTATCTACTTTTTCGTTACCAGGGCTCAACAATAAGACGCAGTTTTCGCAGTTTTCCGGCGCATTAATACAATACTTTCTCTTCTTACGAAGAAGTGAAAATTTGCGTTTTTGTAAAATTCCATATAACCTATCGGTAACTTCTTGAAGTTCGTTTCAAAACAAAATCAAACGATTTGGTATTTTGTCAATTTCAAGTTCACTTTCAAGTGCAATTGATCTCATACATTCCCACCCAGAGACATAATGTGTATGTCTTTGGAGAGGTACGGTGTAACGACATTCCTACTACCCATTCTCAAGCGAGGAACGATTAACCTGGTAACATGGGACGGGCGCCTGTAAAACTGTAGTTCTGTGGGCAGCATCTTCAGCCTCAAAAAGAGAGAACCGGAGTGTTCTCCTTGAGCTTGTGTTTTAATCATTGGACTTTTTACGCTTGAAGGGCTCAGAGCACTTCGAAGGAATGTCCCGGGAAACGCGCATTATCCTTACATTTTTCCACACTTTATGAACCCTCCCTCAAGCTTACAAAAAAATAGTAAGAGGGCCCTCGGGAGCCCATTCCCACGTAACATGCGTGCGTTCAAAGAACAGCGTCCGCACTGAGCAAAGAATACAGTCGGCTCACTGAATATAGTGAACTTGGATCAAAGTTCATCAAAGCCACTGGTTTCGATTCACAAACAAACTCTTGTTGATATGTTTATAGCGATCTTTCCACACCAGCTGTAAAGAACATAGGAAATACAACTTTCAGAAAAAAAATACTTCTTCTCAGAACAGCGATATTCCAATAACATTAAGAATTTACAGGGGTCAGAGGTCATGCGTGTTATTTTCGTAGCATTCATTGAGTTTGCAAGGGACTGAGAGAACTTGCAGCGAAGGCAGTTGCCTGAGCTGGCCTGTGGTGATTCTGACCAGCGCGAACTGACGCCACCAACTGCGAAATGAAAGCTACTCAAAACGCATCTGGTCAGGACATCGAAAATGCTCTGAATGAGTCCTTCACAGGATAAGGAAAATAGGAAACAAATGAAAACTGTCTCAACTGTGTAATAGATTCATTTTAGAGTATAAAAACTGCAATTACATATGTTCAGAGAATTAAGAAGTACGAAGAGGACGGTGTGCACAAATTATTAATAAAATCCTGTTCTCAAGAAGCAGAAAGAAAACATTATTTTAATGCTAAATGAAGATATTGAAATTCTGAATTAGCGGGATTTGGATTGATGTTACCGTGGACATCAACTGCTAATGTCGTTAGTTTATGTAGGTAATTTTTGTGTTGTTAGTGTAGGGATTTTTTTTATTCCGGGAGGTGGACATGATTCCAGTACCATTTGCATAGCATTGGATAGTCGACCAGCACGTTGGCTTGCGGTGATTTATATAAGTCCCGGGCGGGGTATCGCCCCATCCGGGGCAAGCTGTATGATCCCGACGTGTGCAATAGTACATGTGAGTGTGTGTGTGTGTGTGTGTGTGTGTGTGTGTGTTCGCGCGCGCGCGTGCGCGCTTGTGAGGGGAGAGGAGAAGGCAAAGGCCATCCGCGTTACCATTGCAAGCCTCTCTTCATTGAGCTTGGAATCTTACTACTGCTTTGCCTATGTATTTACGAATCTATAATATATGTCACAAGTGACTTACTTAACGGTGGGAATACATTTTCATGCAATACCGATATTTATAATTACAACAACTGTCGTAAAAATCACGTTCATCAAGTGTCATATATGATAGTGTCAGTGATATATAATGAATTAGTTTACATTTGTATTGTATATTTTTTTAAAAGACTTAATATGTTTGTAACAAATAATGTACTTCAGTTTCCGGGTCAATGATCCCAACTCTATCAGGTTTTTGTCCAGTTTCCCTGATCCGTTGAGCAAATGCTGAGATGGCCCCTTGTTTTGCTTCTGGACGTAAATGCAGCTTCGCTATGCACCCGTTTTGTTGAACTCTCCTTTTGCTTGTAAACGTAGGAGTTACGAAATAGTATTAGCAATAGTGTTATCAATGCAGAAAAATCATACTTGCAATTCGTTTACCAATGCAAATACGTTTTCTTTAACTCGGAAACGAAAATGTCGATTTTTTCAAATATTGCTAATTTTACGATTATTAAAAATTTATTTTTATTTATTTATTTCAAACTTTTACTCATCTTTCAACTATAATAGTTAAAATGACGGGAACGGATTCTGGAACGCAAGAATACGTGCGCAGATAATCTCCCCCATACGTCACATATACGTATTTATTGTTTTTTTTTTACTACACAAATCTAAATCTAAAGCAGAAGAAGGAAACATCGTGCGCGGTCGGTGAAAAAATATCGTTCCAAGCGGCTGTCCGCAAGAATTCTCCTCCAGGCAGAGGCTGAATTCGACCTAGTTATATAGTTATTGTCACCCACTGCCAATACAAATCAAATCAACGATTGTACGTGTACCATCAGACCTTTTGTTCAGTCCGACCACGCAAATTTTGCGACGCTACTTTTTGTTTTCTGTATCTTGTGGAGAACGAAGGTATCATTCTATCTACAACATGGGACAGCCGACTTTACTTCCCCTCTAAAGAAAGGCCAGCACGTTGAAGCAATGAAGGATGTTTTCGCCCTTAAAAACACACGGTTTCGATCTGAAAATACCTGCAATCTTGGGTACAATGTCCGATACTTTAATCCTTTAACCACTGATGCCGTAACCACCATAACCGAAGACCAAGCTGTATCACCTCCCTTACACCACCAAACCATCGGGATTCGAACACCATATTTCTTCGTGAAAGTCGCTGCGTCAGCGACAATGGCAATGTTGGCTCTGAGCTAAACTCAGCCGGTGCAGACTTTGGATGATTGATTGTTAGTGATTCCAAGCGCGTCATCTGCAAAGGTCATTCGTCCCGTAGTGTAGTGCATTCGTTTCCTCAGGAGGGGGCGGTGATCTCCGCTGGATGGCAAGATGGCACTGACCTAGCGGCTAGAGAGATTTTCTCCAATCAGGTATCTCCCAGCGGCGAGGCACCACCCCCGCCAGTACAAGCTCTATGCTCCCGACATATGTGATAGTGTAATGTAGTGCAAGTGCAAGTGTAAGTGGACGTTCGAGAGCTGAGGTTAGGACAAGGAACAGGAAGGAAAGATCCCACGCGGACCGTGGCCCGTTTGTTAGGGTACTGCCCCGGCATTCGCCTGGTGTTACTGAGTGAAACCACGGAAAACTACCGATTAGAGCAGCCGGTCGCTAGAATTCGCCTCCAAACAGCGACTGCATTCGACCTAGCGAACATAGGACCTCCCGTCCAGAAGCACTGCAGTGACATCAGTTGATGCGCTGAGACACCTCTCCCAGAAGGAGTTTGGATATTTTACTGAAAGAAATGAATAATCGAAGAGAAACCAAGTTTATTTTTGCATTATCGAATGTAGTGTATCTCTATGTTAAAATCCTAGAGTTTTACTACACTCGTACAACTGGAATGGACAACGTAATGAAAGCGTATTGCCTTCAATGGAGTAAACCAAAAATATAATGTAAACTAAAGCGCCGATTCAGGATGAAATATTACGCGACATCTATTGAAAGCTTTCATAAAACTCATAAAAAAACACTAAATATATAAGGAAAGGGTAAATCTGATTTTCGTTACACTAATAATATAAAACGAGTTTCGAAATTTCCCATGAGCAACATTGTAGAACATATTCAGAGCATAGTGTTAACCGAGAAAAAAAATATGAATAATTCATGAACATCAAGCAGAGAATTCATAAATCGTAATGAATGAAACATGTGTACCGGTTTGATCAGTTCTACAAGCAAGTTCGATGACGCGGAGATAAAGTGAGTTTTACATTTTCGTTATCCGTTTCATCGGAATTATAGAGAACGAAAGCCATATTAGGACAAACCAGTAGACTCCTAATAAATAAATAATTTATTGTAACAATAATTCACCACATAAAATAAATGCGGTATTTTTCGATATCCATTTAACAATGACACCCAGCAACAAGAGACGTAACAATACATAATCTTGCTTTGGTACCGTTTAATCTCCGATTAAAACTGAGAGCGAATTGAGTTTTGATCAGCTAGAACATAATTATATAATCGGGTGCTTCAGTTTAAAAAAATTAAGCCGTAACGATCTTTCCGACTGGGTAACCACCTCTCGGCTGTTAGCTGTCAATTTGCCCTAGGTTAATATTTATCTGACTTATAAGGGGATACTTTCTGTCTATTGCACATGTTGAGTTGTTGACAGCTATGTGGTTACAAACGTCTGCTTACTAACTGTAAGCACGGTTAGACGGAGAAGCTTAAAACAAGAGGGCGTCAACATAATTAAAACACAAGCTAGCTAATAATCAAAGACCCCCTTATTGAATACGTTTCGTATTGTAACTATGGACATTAAGTTGTCACATAGCGCAGGACGAAAATAGGCAATCGAATCCTAACGGCCTCGTTTGATAACTTTCTAATCTCGTATTGTAATAAGATGTGTAACTTATTTCGTAAATAACTATTTCTTATAAATGCCATATTTTACTAGTTAATAAATAAAACTTATAACGAGAATGAAGTTATAACATTAACGAGGCAATTAATAAATACAATTGATTTTACGTTTAGCAATGTCAGGGCCAGCAGATGGCTTGGTGAGTCTCTTCCCCACATGCCATGTAGCTGTTGCTCAAATAGTCAGGATAAAAAGAGGGGGTGACTCAGGGATTGGCCAAGTACACGGAAATAAAATATATTATGTAAGGCGACGAGCACAGTCAGGAGAGTCATGCCCTCTTCTCCCCGTGCTTACGTAAGCTCTCTCAAAGGTGACATTTTGGGAATTCCTCGGCTTGCTGTGCCCCGCGGAAGAGGCGCCGGCCGCCCGCGGATGTCGGTCAGTGGGTGAAGTGC
>BOPP01000078.1:3258779-3286014 GCA_017312745.1 Gryllus bimaculatus | reverse complement strand
CTGAGGTGGCGCTTTGCCGGTGTGACTTTCCGTGTGCCGAGTTGTGCGTGTGCGGTTTTGCTCGTGACACCATTGTGGTATCTGAAGCTTTGGTTGGGTGCGGGCGTGTGCGCGGCGGTTTTCGTGCGGCGGACGCTGGCTGCTATACGGGTGCTGGGGGTCGTGCGGTGGCTGGCGGCTCGGCGGGGCGGGTCGCTGGCTAGCGCATTCGTGAAGTCAAAAAAGTAGGATGAAAGTGTGTGCTTTCTTTTCTTTCTCACGTGCGGGTGCAGGCGCTGATGTTCGGGTGCTCCTTGCTGCCTGCCTTCCGCGATGCACACTTGTGTGTGCACCCGTAATCCTGTGTTCCTCGTCTTTCGCGTTGTGCTGCTCCTTTGTCGCGTCGTCGCATACGCTACGAGTGTTTCGGTTATTCCGTGTGTAATGCGTGTTGCCCTGTGATGTTTTGTGCTCCCTGTGGTGTGTTTGTTGTGTGTAGCTGTGTGTAGCATAGCTAGCATTGTTTCCGCGTGGTGGTTCCAGGCCGTCGCTTGGGACTGTCGTTGCTGAGTTGTGTGTCGCAGCCTGGTAGTCGTCTCGCTGTGCCCTGGAAGGTGTGTCCTGATCCGGCATGTGCTCGCTCGCATTCTATATTCTGTCGCTCGTAATCGGCTGAGCGTCGCTTTGTTGATATCTACGTCACTACCTGTCGTTGACATAGTATCTGTGAGCATTTTGCTGTGATTCAGTAGTGTGATATGATGTATACTGCATTGTGTTATTTGTTATAGTTTGGGGTGTTAGTGTGTTTAATCGCTATAGATGGTATTGTGTTTGTATAGTGACTTTGAAAATTGTCATATTAGGTTAGCTGTGTAGTTGTTTGATATAAGTAGCGCTTGTGGTACTTATGTCGTGTGTCTGTCTGAATTGGTTAGTGTGCTGTTCGCTAAGTGTGTGTGGATAAAGTGTGTTCTGTGCGTATGTATGTGATGTGTGGTAGTATTAGTGTTTTGTTTCTTCGTGCTTACATTGCTTCGTGACTCGTGGCTTCTTTGGTACGTTGGTGTTTATTCAGTGGGGTTTAGGTGTGGTTTTAGTGATGATAGAATAGGGTACGATAAGTTCGATCTTGTAGTGCTACAGCGAAGTACTTGGGATTGATACTTGTCCTTCCAGATTGCTAGTGCGAACTGATAGCTTAGTACGTATGGCATGTGCTAAATGTGCAGTGTGTGTATCTATATGTTAAATTGTGTATGCTGTTCGGTATTGAGTGTGTGTAGATGTGGATGTGTGTCGCCTTGTTCAATTGAATGATGTGAGTTGTAGCTGTGTTTAAGTTGTGTAGTTTCTTGATGCAGTTGGAAGTCTTACTTAGGTTAGATGATTGTCGTGAGCATGTTAGGATGTCGATCAATATAGTGTGTTCAGGGTGGTGTCCTCATTATATGGCATGGCTTAGAGGTGGATAGTAGAATCGGTGATAGTATTGTCTCGTTATAGCGTTGATGTTGTCTTATGTATGTGTTGGTGTTGCGTGTGGTTTGTTTTTTCAGCTGATTGTATTTTAAGTCATGGTAAATTTGTTGTTGATATAGTTGTGGTTTTTTGTTAATGTATTTTGTGTTAGAATCTAAGGTCATTGTACTTGGTGTGTTGTCAAGTTTTGTGACTAGATGTATGTGCGCTAATTCATATTTAATTTATTTAATTTGATGTGATTAGTGTTGTATATATAGCGTGATATAAGATATTGTGATTAGTTGTGTTGTTAGTTGTAGATGTATTGTTGTTGTTATGATCGTGTTATAAATATGATTATATAATGTGTATATGTTGTTTTGATACAACTTTTAATGACATGATACTCCTTTCTATTAGCAATAGTAGTGTTTGTACGTATGTCTATGAAGTGTGCATAAGTGTAGCAATGCAGTATTGATAAGTTTGCGTTGTGTTGTAGTTGTCAGTGCGTGTAGGTAACGTGTTAAGTATTGTCGTGTTTGGATTGGAACTGTATCTTGCATTATGTAGTGCCAGACTCAGAGTTGTGAATGATTTTGTCGCGTGTGGTCGGTGTTTCGTGTAAAAGCAGTGGTGTTCGAGTATGTCGCAGATTGTGGCATCTGTGCTATTTGTGTGTGTTTGACCTCTCGTTCTGTGTGTGTTAGTGATGTTGGTGGTGTATGATTGGTGAGTAAGTATTATGTGTGTGGTCGTGTTTCCCGCTAGAGTAGTAGTGTTGATGTTAACGTGTATGTGTAGGCTGCGTACTTCGCTGTTAAGTTTGTTGTGATATGGTGTGTCGCTTGTAATCGTGGGGTGTATAAGTCAATATTGTGGTTTGCCGTTGCCTGAGGGCTGTCTTGTGTTGTATAGTTTCGTTGTGTTAGCGCATTTATTGTAGTTGTGTTTTGCTATGTGACTAGTGTTGTGTGTTGCATCGTTGATTGAGTATATTGTAGATCTTAGTAGCTGTTGTGTAATGTGTGTGTAATTTGTAGACTTGTTATTGTTTCGGTTCTTGCTGTCTGCGATAGTTGTGCTGTGCTGTAAACTATGTCGGTCTTTTGTAGTGGTCGTCTGATGACTGATGCTCTGTAGCTTGTCAATTGTGTTCGTTGTGTGTTGATATGTGTATTGGGTACAATGCTGTGCAGAGTGTCTAATAGATATCATTGTGTGTTATGTCGATATAGTTGATAAATGTAACTAGCGATGATTTCAGATCTGATTTAGTTCTCTTGTTACTTTTAGTATCGTGTCATGTGTTTCGTGTGTGTATTGATGGTTTACAGGTAGTGTAATAGCGCCTAGTTTCGGTCAGGTTGCCTGTCGTGTGGTGTATGTTTTCTGAGTATGAAGTCTCTTATGAGTTCAGATTATGCCTATGATATGTGTGTGAGTTGTGTCGATAGATATAGCAATGTGATGCATATGTGTTCGTATTCTTTCTAAGGCTCTAGTGTCGCTCGATATGTTAGATTATGTGTTCTTGTGAGTTGCAAGATCGCGCTTGTGTCTCTGATGTTGTGTAATGCTTTTGCTCTCTTAGATGACTAGCTAGCCTTGTTTCTTCTCGATGGTGTTTTTGTTTGTCTGTGCTCGTATTGTAAGTGTCATGTGTATCATTGTGTAGAGCTCGTGAATATAGCTGTGTTCGCTGCTGTGTCACTGTTGTGTTGTTGTGTGAGTTGTTATGGTTGGTGTTGTGTTGTGTAGTGTCGTGTTGGATGATGAAGTCTCTAGTGTGATTGTTTGAAAATTGTTATTGTCGGGTAAGATGGATTGTGTGTGGTTTTTCTCGGTGCTTCGGCTATGATTGTGAATTTTGTGTGGCGATGTGTTGTGATGCTGTCGCACTGCGTTCGCGGTTGGTTAGTAGTGTGTTGATACATTGCTATATGTTTGTTTTGTTGGATATTTTGATGATTTGGTTGTGTGTGTAATACTATGTTGTGTGGGTAATGTTGAGTTGTGGTGGTCACTGTAGTGATTCTTAGATGGCTCTTGCTGGGCTGTGTTCTGCTGTGATAGCTAGCTCTTTCATGTGTGTCGTGCGCGTTTCAATGTGTCGTTGAGTGTTGTCTTTGTAGTAAGATACGCTCGCACTTGTAATGGTGCTGTCGCATCTGTGTATGGTCTTGCTAGAGCTGTAGATATGGTGTGCATGTGTGTTTGATGCTGTTTTTTGTTTTGTGTGTACTTGTTTGTGCTTCGCTCGTCGGCTGTGTAGATATCTGAGTAATGCTAATCGAAAGGCCGTAACTCTACTGTAACTATCAATGTATCGCGTATTCGGTATATAGATTTATCTCTGCAATCTACATCAGTTGTAGTTGTTCTCATCAGAACAAATTTGCGGGACTACGTAGTTTCGTGTTGGTTGCACTTTGTAAAGAATAATTTGATATATAAATCATTTGTCTGGTATGTAGAAACTTGAGCGATCTTATAGGTAGCATAGTTATGTGGCAAAGCTAAGAATAGATATTTGTTAAACAATAATTGCAATCTGTCGTCTTAAATAGTTGCTGATAGTATTTTTGCTAATAAGTAATGCATACAGAGCAAGTTGGAGATATGACGTTTTTATATTTACATGGCGTATTAGGCTTAGTGTTGTAATTTGTTCAATATTGATAAGCACTGAGTGAGTGGTAGTCACACGGGATACTACAAATACTCGTTATGCATACACATCTCTATTTATTATATAATCACTAGTGAAATGCTATCTATGTTAGTAGTGCCGCTTCTTGATTTATTCTTGAAAGTAATGGCTCATATACTATTTTGTTTAGCCTCTGAAAGAAACATAAGAATATAGGTATTACTAGGATAGATATGAGATGTAGAGAGAGAGCAGAGGAACAGGAGAGACACTGACGCGCATCTCGGGAGCGATGTCTCAAAGAGCAGAGATCGAACAACGAGAGAGAGACAGAGAGAGAGACAGCCAGAGAGAGAGATCGTCAGAGAGCTCAGTAGACGAGATCGAGACAAGGGTGCGGAACAAATACTCATACGCCGAGAAGAGTCAGCGAGAGAGAGACGACAGACGATGATGCTAGCAGTACAGAGAGAGTAGCCCAACAAGAGTACGTGATAGATGGACCAGACTGGCAGAGGAGAAGGACACCTAAGGGACGACGAGATCGCGAGAGATTGAGTCACGAGGACGATGATAGCGTATGCAGCGATCGACATCGAAAGAGTAGAGGACGACGCACCGAGACTGGATCTAGGAGTAGAAGAATCTAGCTAGCAGGACGAACGTAGCGAGACATCGGATGATCGCGGAGATGAGTACAGTAGAGAGATTCCGTACAGAGATTTGAGATGTACACCTGAGATAGAGCAAGGACTCAGGAGAGCAGGAATGACGGAGCAGAACCGCGAGCAGAGCAAACGGACCAACGGGACCTACGCGGGGAGCAAGAGTGAGTTTACA
Source organism: Gryllus bimaculatus (assembly GCA_017312745.1). Lineage (NCBI taxonomy): Eukaryota > Metazoa > Arthropoda > Insecta > Orthoptera > Gryllidae > Gryllus > Gryllus bimaculatus. Next base: position 3,281,078 of record BOPP01000078.1, on the reverse strand, counting down.
GAGTACGCACGAGTAACGAGACATGCATGATGAGAGAGTCGCAGATGATGTAGCTGACGAGTTCCTTATCCGAGCAGTAGATCAGATGCAGCACTTGACATGTTCAGCGGAGAGAGAGCGACGATTGCTGACCTGTCAACAGCATGAGTAGAGCACGGAGATAGGACACGTGGCGCAGAGAGCCACTGAGCGGACGACAGTAGAGAAGAAGATGATGTAGTGGAGCATTTACGGGACTTAAGGGACTTGGAGGCAGTTTGAACGCGCACGGGAGAAACTGAACTTAACTTCATATACAATTGCATTGGCGTTATCAATATACTTAGGTCTCGCCTGTCTTTGTACGTGCTGTCTATCCAGATTATGTGGAGTGAGAGTGGAGCAATGTGGACGAAAGAATGCCGCTTCTGATCTCTGAGTGTCCGTAACATATTTTGTCTGCAACATAGTCTCTGCTAAACTGCAGAAAGGACGGTGTTAATTCCCTACCACTAGTTGTCAGAATATCGTGTATCTATAACTCTCTATACATTCAAAATAATCCATGGCGCTGAATAACCTTATCTACAAATTCCCACTAACTATTCATTCGCGTCTAAAATGATCTCTACTGCTCTACTTCCTCGTCATTCGATTCTACGGGAATGTGGGGTGGAGCTAAAATGAGCGTTTGACCTTCATGAACGCTCGGGTGACATGCATAGCGACCGTGCTGCCGATGCACGCGTAAGCCGGCGCAGCGCCTGAGCCTATATGCACAACATTAATAGTATATTTTAATATTGATCATGATACGTATTTATTGTACGTATAATCTATTGCATCTGTTGAATGTCAGCGCCCGCCCCGCGCCGCACATTTAAGCAGGCCACGCATTCAGGCATGTTTGTTCTTCGACCTCTTAAAACCTCTCATAACTTTGCTAAAGAATTTATGCTCACTGTACTCCGCTACGAAGAGACGACAGACCAGACCCAAAGAGGAGGAAGCCCGACCCGCAGCCCACGCCGCGCCGTCGTGGACCTAGCAGTCGAGAGACCACGCAGCCTAGCAAGAGACACGACAGAAAGAGAACGAGAGTGAATAGACAAAGCAAACGCAGTAGAAGACAGTACACACAGAGAAAAGCAGAGACGACAGAAGACGAGAAATACAGAGTGACAACCAGAGACAACCAAGACTGACAGGTCAGAGAGACAGACAGATACAGTAACAGAAGATCTTGTTCCGCCGCGCCCCCGCCGCCCGCCGCGCACCTGCCGCGCCCCGGCCCCCGCAGCCTCGCCACCGCCCGCGCCCCGCCGCGCCCCCCGCGCACGTCGCCACCGCGCGCCCCGCCCCGCCGCAAGCCCCGCCGCGCCCCGACCCGCGTCCTGCCGCGCCCGTCGGCTCGGCGAGCCCCTGCCTAAGACCAGGCCGCGTTTTCTGCGGCGTTCGGAGTCCCGCGTCGGGGTGCCTCCCTGATTTGCTCTTCCGCTGGGCGGCCGCACACGCACAACTCGGCACGGAAAGACCGGCTGGGGGGCTCAGGGCAGCGGTTGACGTCAGTGCCGGAGCTACACAATTTTGAGCCGGGGCAAGCCCCCTCCCCTCCGAAAAAATGTGAAAGTTGGATCAAGAAAAAATACGAGTTATTTTATTTCAGTTGTCAGTTCCTATAAAAATTACCTTTAAGCTAAAAAAAATTTGAAATGTATTTTAAATAATACTTTTAAGTAAATATATTTAGTAATCAAATAATCCAATTTCCAGGGTGAGCTTTAAACGCTAAAGAAATGTGTTGTGTTTAGTTATTTTTTAATAAAATTACTTGTTAAATATATGAAGTAATAAATATGAATTTCTGTAAAACCTAATTTAATTTTAGCGTCATTTGATTCATTTCATAGGATTCATCCGTTACGTTATCCGTACCGTTATGACTATAATTAACTACTTAAAGTAAAAAAAAATAATTGAAAGGTTTATGAAATATCAGACGACTGTACCGTGACTTATCAAATTACGATAACGATTTTCTCCAGTTCTATTTTTTTCAACTTTTTCCTAATTTATTCCCAGCAGTCCCATCATGGACATGCGGCGCCCCGGGCGTTCGCCCGGTCTGCCGATGACTAGTGTTGGAACTGGTTGACGTCATTGCAAGGCCTCTGACGGGACGTCCGAGGGTTCCCCTCCCGACGGTGGCAGGATTTTCGACGCTAGCTACATAGTTGTGATGGCGACGCTGTCTGGACGAGAATTTAGCGGCGAGCTGCTCTGACTAGTTTTCCGTGGTTTCTCCGACCAGTACCAGGCAATGCCACAGCGATACCCTAACAAACCGGTCTCACATGGCGCGCGATCTTTCCTTCCTCTTTCTTGACCTATCATGACTTTTTATTTACACACACTTTCTCTTACATACACAACACTACCATACATGCCGGGAGACCAGTCGGGAGCTTTGAGGTTGTCTCGGCAGGAGCGATTCCCGCAGAGTTTGTTGTATGTTTTATTTCTGATTTTTCTCATTGTGTCATTTGCCATTGCCACTCCTTCAGTTTTCATTGTCTTTCTGTGACTGTGTATTAATATGTGTATTAATTCACATATTTTCGTGTAATTTATTTTTTGATTTTCTGAATAAATTCCGGATAATGCAAAGGTTGTCGCCTTATTACTTTAGATAATGACGAATCCACCGTGCGCATTTCTTTATTATATAGTAAACACTTTCTGCTTTCTTTCTTCATATTCCTTACTCTTCGGCGATACATTATTGAAAAATCTTAAATAAGAAATGAAACGACACACTCGAAACGTAATATAGACAAACACTGTTGCTATGAGTCACTGATGACACTAGCTACAATATCAGCAATAGTATCTAACTCTGATACATACTTCCCTTTGATTACAATTTCACAAATAATAATTTCGAATATAGTATTCAGACATTAATATTATTTATATTTCATTAATATTCTGACAAGTTTTAGAACATGAATATTTTTATTAATCTAAAAATATAAATAGATATACAGTGTACGGAAAAAAGTCTTAGGCTACGGGTTTCGGATGGAAAGTAATACTTTCTGATATGCTTTCTTAGCTTCGTTTGGCTCCACCTTACCCTTCCGAAACACCTTCACTTTTCACGATTGATCCATTCTTATATAGTATTCGAGTAACCTGGCTCCGTGTGTCGGTTCGTCCGTCCCTCGCGGTTAGATCCCTTCCGGTTCACCAATCGAGGCAAATGAGGCGGCATTCGACGCGCCTCGGCCTCCTGGAGGGGAACTGATGATACGTTTTTGGATCTGGCCAGACAATTCTAAGAATTTTCTTCAAAAATAAATTGTTGCTCTTTTTAGGCCTTGGGCGTGTATACTTCCGGACGTATATACTAACAGAGTAGCTTTCGTTAAGTAATTTGTCGTTTGTCTCGGCCCGTTGCAGTCAGTGAGATGTCTTTTATCCCTTCGGTCAGTGGCTCAAGACAAATTCAAGAAACTTACAAAATTGTGAATGTGTTGTGGATTTATATATATAAATCCTATCAATACTTTTTTGTGACATACTACGTTTTACGTAGAGATAATAAATACGTAGTTTTACTCTATTTTCGCATAAGAATCAGCAAATATGTTTTTTTAATGCGATAAAAAACGTTTACGCATCTTACACGTGACTTCATATCATCATGTAAAAGTTTTTTTTCATAAATACAACAGATAAGATTTTTTTTGTTTAGATGACCATGAAGACGGAGATGAAAGAAATACTGATTCATAAGAGAAGCATTGTATAACAATTGTTTATATTTTGTGAGCAAAATGACTGTGCTTTAACCGAACTGGATTGTATTTTAATCACTCAATTGCGATCGCTCAAAAACCAATTATTTTACCTATTTAATATAAAAATAGCTATGTTATTATACATTATTTATTTTATTATATTATTATATATTACATGAAATTATAAGCTTTCTAATATACTTCTCTTCAGATGACCTATCAATTCATAACTTGTATTGTTTTATTTGTTAATATACGCCCGTACATCATCCTTTCTTTTGATAAATCAACATTTCAGACCATATAAAGTCTTTAAAGCGAACGCGCTAGTGCTGAACAGGGCAACTTGCCCCAGGCCCCGACATAATTGGGATCCCGATTTTTTAATTCAAAAGGAATAAAAATTATCTAATACAAATGCAACATTACAAGTTACTTCTCATTCACGGAGAAATGAATTCTGTTCATGAATTGGGGGAAGAGTGATTTGTTCTGTGTGAAATGAGGGTCCCCCGTGGATCAACTGCCCCAGGCCCCTGGTTTTCTCTGGTCGTCCATCGTGCTGAAATGCCATTTGAACTGCATCTCTTAAACGTGTTGCTGTGGGGTACACACTTCGAAGAGGAGGAGTTTCAAGTATTGAGAGGTGTTTGCGCAGCTGCCCTCTTTGAGTGTTGCTAGTTGATTTTCTTTCTGTTTGCATGATTGTTCTGCGTCCTTAACTCTTCTTGGGTCAGTGTTATCTAAGTATTCCATCACAGGTTGATAAAAGACGAGAACTGCGTCTACGCCGCTAACCATATCAACATGTTCAAGATCGCTTCACACAATCCAACCCTAACACAGCAACAGGTAAACCGCATGTCGACACTTGGTAATTGCACGTCAATCTATAGCAGTGTAGTAAGTAATGAAACTATGGTAACTTGTCTTTTGACGCTTGTGGAAAGTGCTGCTGACCGTATAATAATAACAACGAAAATATTTCTCCAAGGCACGAAATATACATTATGTAAGCAACATTATACAAACAATATACTATTTAACTGCTTTGAGAAAATATTCCGGTAATAGAGGCACTGTCACAAATTTCTGCATTACTTTCATTAAGTGTACATGAAAGTAATTATCATGAAATTAAATCCATTAAATGTATTGTACACGTATATATTAGGATGTAAAGAGTCCAAAATTTATGATCAGATCTGGAACAAATGAATCATCTCGATGAACTGGTGATTATGAGTATATGATGTGAATGATGAGAATCAGGAAAACGGACGAACCTGTGTTTTAAATATACAATGATTTCAATTTAAAATTCAAATTTAATGTAAACATATTATACTCTTTTTTAATGTACGGAGAAAATTAAGTTCCATGGACAATAATTTATTAATATACATTAAATTTAATGGCGGTTCTGACAGTGCACCCTTTCATAATATAAATACTAAAGTGACAAAATATTACATTAATTAATATTGTTGTTTAGGTATACTCTGAATTATTTTGCGGTAATACAACAAATAAATTATTTATTATATTATACCCTGTTAACAAAATAAAATGTTCCAATTCATGTTTTGCCTAATAATCATACTTGTACAACAATAGTTCTAGATGCTTGTATGATGATTTCAAAAGTCGTCCTTGTTTACCTATCCAAACAGGTTCTCGTAGATCCTGCCTGTATTTCCACACTGGACTATTTAAAATTATCTTATCCTGCGGCATTTTACCCTTTTTCAAAGGTGTTTATATCTCCTAAGCGATTCGGATCCAAACTAACTGAACCGTGTTTCAGGAAGGTCGCACAATAATGACGTTTACGTGATTAGAAACTCCCTCATCTAAGAACAACTATCCCGAAATGTATAGTTGCGCCTGCTCTTCTGACCACATAGTTGATTTTCTCGTACCACATTTAAATAAAAGATGTGATATCATCATAGTTTTATTTATTGTCGTATTAGCTATAAAAATAATCAAAAACATATTACTTGAAAAGCCGTACAACAGAAGACAGACATTCTCTGCCAAGAGAGAGAACCAAGCGACAATAAAGCCGAATGACTGGGACGTCATAACATAATATTTCGCGAAACTTAGTTAAACACGTCAGTACACTTTTATTTAGGTGAAATGTGCAATACTTCGTTTTCACTTATCAATACTATTTTGATGAAATAAGAAAGTAAAATTAGCTCACATAATAATTTTAACTGTCAGACGTCAATACCACGCATAGTTACGCACAATTTCTGATTTTTTTCGAGAGAAGTAAAATAGCCCCAAGTTGGCTTGTCCTCTAATAGATTACAGAATGTGACCCGTGAAGAAGATAGCACTGAGGAAATGTGCTTAGAATACAGAGAACAGCGACATAGTTTACTTATAGAAACTAAGGTAAAAAATACACGGAACCGCTAGAATCACGATGGCGCGGGCGAGATTTTTAAACTATTTATAAATATCAGGTAGGTAAACCGGTTTGGGCGGAAATTCAGCTAACGTTACAAAAATAAAATTATTCCAGCAGTGGTAACCACATTCACTAAATTCGATTAAGGAAACAAGGAACATATGTTGGAAAATTTTCATTTAGAAACAGTATAATGGCAGACTGGAACGTTCACCCACAGCTACTTTGAAATTTTTTACTGTAAGTGCTTATAGTTTTAGAAATAGCAGAGATTGAATAATGTTAAATGATAGTTTAGATCATACCAACGTTTGGTAGGTTGGTAACGTTGAGTGGAAGGGGTGTCTTAGGACAAGTGAATAACACACTTCGCTCAAAACCAGAAGATGCCTAGAGTCCTGAATTTAATCGAAAGTTATAATTTGTTGTGTAATTTTAAAAACATTGGATAGAATCTTGTACGTTATCCGTCTCGAAACACCTTTTCAGTACAATACTCTATTCGTTATCAAACTACAATACTACTTATTTCCTAAATAACTGTTATAACTTATGTTTATATTTCTTCTAACTTTCATTATAATGTGAACCGATAGTGTTTATGGAGTGGTTACCACTTTCTGAGAGTGCTATTGCCACCATGTGCGTTGGATGCGAGGGTGGGAGCCACTAGGGTGTAGTTCTACGGTGGAAAGGAGCTCCGAGTCCTTGAAAGGCCTCGACCATCCCTCCCCCATGATCGTGGTTAACTCCTACCCCCAAGGCGAGACGGGTGAGAACTACAACTACTAGTGCACAGGGCATAATGTCCCTCCCAAAATTTAAAAAAAGAATCTAAAAACTCCTTCAATAAATCATATGAAGCTCGAATGAATTGAGCTAATATTTCATAACCGGAGTGTTTTTCGAGAAAATTCACCGTCAGTTGAGTGTAGAGCACTCTTTTACGCGTTCACTTGTAGATCATCCACCCCAGCCTTGCTGCATTACTGGTTAGAACAAAAATTCTTCCATTCATCTCCAATACACCGAACAAATAGTAATAAAAGACACTACTTCGTAACTTAATGTACGATACTTAGTACCTTCAAAAATATGTAGAAGCATGTGAAAACTCGGTCACCTTAACTCTTGTCATAAATAAGATTCAATCATTAATTACAAAAGTAGCACGAAGATTTACCCTTGTCTTTAGATCATAAAGACGTGTTCTGTTTGTCAATGCCACGAAATTGATGGTGTGACGAGGAAAAACTATACACCGCCGAGGCTTCGTGCAAAGATCCAGACATTCCGCCCCCTACAAAAAGTAGCATGTGATACGTTTTGTAGAGCGCAGTTCCTTTTCAAGAGCTGTTGCTGGTCAGCTGACGAAGCGATTGTAAAAGCATTACAAAGTGCTTCGGAAGGAACGTATTTGATGCCGCCAGCCCGGACAAATTGTATAACAGCCCCGGATTGAGCATTATCGGCGGAGCGATCTTCACAGCTCGTGGGCGAACGGAATCCGGGGGCCCGAGCCCCCGCGGCGCGGCGAAGCGGGGACGGGGGCACGGCCCCTCTCCGCAAACTGCACTGTGGAGGGGAGTTGTTGCAGCCACCTACAGGATATTCCTCCAGGTGCTTTTGACGTTCGCTTGATTAATTACTTTCTCTATACATACGTATATACGAAGTGATGTACGCAGTATAGAGAAAGTTATGTAATGCTCCTGAAAATCGATTTCGAGTTTTCCACGTAAATACACGTTTTGGGGTCCCCGGATACCGAAAAAGTTGTTTTTATTTAGTACTTCAGGAGCAGCAAACTGATTTTGTCATTAATCCCGTGAGTGTAGTGCATGTTACAGCCGGGAGGTGGCGATTCTCCTCAGCAGGAAAGAGATCCGACGCCGACCTACGAGTCGGCTTGAGGGGGGTTTCCCTTCCATGTATCTCCCCAAGTGGAACACCGCCACAGCCAGCCCCTAAGCGTCCGACTAGACTCATTTTTTTTGTAACTATGGGCAAACCATTTTTATACCAAACATGATCTGGAAATGTAGAACATTTCGATTATTTTACGAACGTACATGTTAACCCGATCAGGCTGATCAATTAGGAGTACTTTTGATCAGGTAATATTTGTTTGAAGCACATCATCGTAATAATGAGTAACATTTCGTATTCCGACCAAATGAAGTAGTGATTATTTTCTGACTGCAATGGGCATAGTAATAAAATGTAGTAACTGATAGATAATGGACTCTGGTTCTATAATTAACACGATATATGTAGGTTGTAATTAGTGAACGGTGAAATGTCTACCTTCGCCTGTACGAACATCAACCTTCGCTAATTTTTGTGAATACGTAGATCAGCGGTTTTTTTAAGTATTATAATTAGATACACTTTTATCCAATTGACAGACAAATTTATCTATTCGTCCTCTCTCTCTCTGGCAACCTGTCCTCGTCAACTCTGGCACAATGGGATCGGAAAGAACTGTCGACTGTTTGTCTCCTCCTAGAACATGTAGTAAAACCAAGCTGAATCACGCGCACTTCCTCACTGCGTTTCTTCAAACACTCACTGCCAACGTCATTCGTAATTTCAAAGTTATTATTACTTTTTTTTCAGTGATTATATAAAATCAATGTCTCCAGCTTCCGACGGCATCAGGTATCGCAAGAAAGAGCGTAGTAAATCACTGGTAGGAACGCGACTAGGAAAGCTTCTATAATGAACACTTTTGTTACGAACGTTGAGATTGGTTTTGGTGGATGTGTTCATTCCATTCAGCGGCTCGGCGAGTGGGAGTCAGCTGGTGACTGGCGGAGCACGCGGCACTTCCCGGAACCCCCCGGAACGGTTGGTCACGTTCACTTCCGCGAAAGCCCTGCAAGCCAGCCCTCAGAAGGGTGACTCAGAAGGGTTGCCGTTCACTAACGACCGTTTCCACGAATGACGAAATCACCGAAAAAGAAAATCTACAACATTTCTGAATATATTATCTCGAATGGTATTGTCTCCGAAGTTTGAAACCTATTTTTATATTGTATGCCTTTATTTACCAAATACATTGCTTATTTTAGGCTTCATCAGTCATTTCATTGTTATACTTGTTTTTATTTCATTTACTGTTGTTTTACTTTCCATTTTTTTTCATTTTATTACCCTTTTCGTAACTTGAGTTCTTAAATTATACATTCGTGTACTACTTTAGATTTTTGATAGGAACAAAATATTATATTTCATCATAATGCAGAAAGTTATAAACAATTTGCGCTGCTGTCAACGTAGCCTCTGAGGGCAGAATTTATATCTCTAAAACTCAATAAACAATTTCTGAGTTCGAAAAATGCGATCGTTAAATCCTCTATACTGTTTCCTGACGTGCCACATGTTTAGTTCACTTAGGCCAATCTGTTTTCCGTAAAATCCAAACTGAAGGACTTCAAGAGGTTTATAATTATCTCTAAACTATAACGTAAACTTGTTTGTGCATATGATAATGGTAGTTGATTTCATTCCCATTCAAGATGTAGTGCATGCTTTGCACACACTCAGGGAGGAAGCGCCAAATAATCTTCTGCATGTTTTCGATTACTTTGGAGGGAATTATGTCAATGGTCAAACACCGAGGAGAAGAAGGAAGCCATTTACCATCCTAATATCTGGTAGAAGCTACGAGCCAGCATCAAACGATTCTCATAGGTGCCCACAAGATTAAGATTTTTTTAGAGAAGATTGCGGACACGTTTCACTTTGTCATCAGCAAACACCGCCCAGATCAGTATTCTGCGCCTACAGATTCCATAAAGAACAAGCCGATTCAGAAATAATTGTTTCGTAGCTCAATATCAATGAATACCATCGCCAGTAGAAAGAATAGATTCGGTAGGCGATGATGTATTAAAGAAACTTCAAAATGCAGAAACAAAAATATTAATATTTGGTAACGTAATTGGTATCCAGTACTGGAATGTACAATGTCCGAACACCGTCTAAAGAAGCGTACAAATTGCTTAACATTTTAAGTTCCCATTGTCATTATTCATGAAGGCCCAATGATCCCAATATATTAAGTGTCTAAGAAGAGTATTATTTCAGCTCTTCCTCCCACCCTAATTTGTATTTTGATAACGGGGATTTGAGATTAATAAATAAGGCATTTAGAATTTTGGATTCATGAAAATTGGTATTCGAAAATCTGTTAAATCGATAAAATAACACTGCGAAAAACGAGGGCTGACCCCCTCGCACCACAGATGGCAATGCGAGCAGCTTCAAGGGAGGGCGTCCTGCACAGGTCGGTGGATGGTTATTTTGGCAGATTCCGTTCGAAACATTTGAGCACGCCGAAATATTCTTCCGCCAGCCATATGGGCTGGAAAATCAGCTGATAATGGCTCACAAGTGTCACTTTAGGAAGTAGTTGGAGGTTAGGAGTCATTTTCACGGTGGTTTTAATTATCTTTGATACTGTCGCTTAATAAAATATTGTAAGACTTGGTGCAAGTCAATGTGAAAAATAATGTCAAATCATGAATTCTTTGGTAGAGAAATGCAAAGTGAGGCGATAGTCAACTGACGGTTCTCAACTATTTTCAAACGCTTACAACTAAATTCGCAATATACCGGCTCTTAATCAAGAGTATTTTCTGTAAGTAATATTTATTTGAATAGAAGGGTTGAAATGTAATTTTCCTGAATTCAACCTACATAAATTCCAATAGACGCAATGACAACATAGGTATAGGCATCTCCCTTCTTGAACATATTGAGAGGAGCCAAGTAGACTCGATATATTTTTTTTAATGTGACTTTTGGAAAATTGTTATGTAACCTTTTTGGAAGAAGCACTCCTTAGTCACCTGTCAATCTTCTAAATGGATTAACATAAAATAATTTTAATTATTAATTATAAAGTTGAAGTTACTATTTCATTCTTCTTGAAGTATATTCTACACTTTTACTAGTTAAATTGTTGAATCTAAATATAAAAGTTGAAAAGAAGATATCCAGAAGAGAAGTTGGCCCCTCTTGTTGTTTTAGGTTGCCTACGCCTGTGACAATAGTGAGTAACACTGCCCCAGCACAACACCTGTAAAATGAATGCTATTGTTTTTACATCTTACTCGCCGACCACTCCTCCGGCATGAAGTGACAGATACGTCAAAATGAATTTTTAAAAGATTCAAAGTCCTGCCCTGCTTCTTAATATTTTTTTTCTTAAGTTCCTAACAACGAAGAAAAAAGAGAATATAGTTCTTAGAAATGGTGATGTGCGTCTCCTCCTTACCAGTAAAGAATTGTGCAGTATAGTGTGTTGAAAAATCCAGCTTTTATTTCATAGTTGAAAAAACGTTCATCATTTATGTTGTAATGAGCATCCCAGAAATCCGTGCTAATATCAAGGTTCAAACTTATAATGCATTACACTAGCACACTTTCGGGAGTCCAGTTAGAAGGTTAGAAGTGATGTTGACTGGGGTGATTCCCCACTAGCGGAGATACCCGGAGGTAGGAAACTATGTAAGCCAACGGGTAGGTCGGTGCCGGGTCTCACCATCCAGTGTGGGGAAGATCATCTCTACCTCCCACGATACAAAACATGCACTACAGCTACGGGACTAGCGACCTCAGCAGTTGACGCGCCCAAATCATTAATCAATTGGAATCGGCACTGTGATGACAAAGAATGAAAACGCATGGTAACACGTAAGCAAATCTATTATACCGTCGCAGATTTTTTTTATTTTTACATTATTTAGAAGTATAGGTACTTTTAACACATGCACTACGCTTACGGGGGTAATGCCCTTAGCAGTTGACGCTCCCGGAAACTGCAATCAAACAATCGAACAGATGTCACAGGTTTTGGAGAGTGTTCGTTGTGCTTGGAGTAGGTGTTTGGAACTCTGATCTGCTAGAGATATGCAGTTTCTTCCGATGTTCTATTAGAAACGCAGGGGATGAGGAATACCGCCACTTCCCGGCTGTGTCACGCACGCACTGCACCCCACGCCTCCCGCTCCAGCAGTCGCCGCGCCCGGAACCACGAGCTTCCCCAGCAGAGGTGGCCATGCCTCCACTCACCTCTGCGTCCGCGCCAGTAGAACTTGTAGACGAGCGCGGCGGCGGCGAGGAGCAGCAGCGTGGCGGCGAAGGTGCCCACCACGGCGCCGGCCACGCTCCCTGCGGTGAAGCACTCGGCGGGCCCCGCTGCCTCGGGGGCGGGGGCCGGGGGGCCGTCGTCGGAAGGGTCCTTGGGCACGGGGGGCTCCTGGCCCGCCACCGCCGTCACCACTACCACTACCACCACCCACAGCATGGCGCCCAACGTACACACAACCGCGGGTCACTCGAGGGCTGGCATCGCCCGCCGCGCACTCGCACCGTCGCGTCGTCGCTCTCCACCTGCGTCCGGCTGCACGCGAGGGGCGCCGCGCACTGCCTGCTTCACCTGTCGGCCGCCGCGGCGGTAGATGGCGCGGGCGGCGCTGGAGCGGAGGGGGGCGGGCGCTCGCGCTACCGCTGGCTCGCTTGTAAAAAACCCCGGCAACGCCTGGCCGCGCCGCGCGCGCCGGCCGCGGCCGCTGGACGCCGCGCGTGGTGCGTGTGTATGTGGTGTGAGAGAGGGGGGGGCGGAGAGGAAGGCCGCCAGCCGCCAAGGTCGGGCAGGTCTGTTGCATGGCGGGAAGGCGCCCTGCCGCCGCTCCCACTCCTGGCCTCTCGCGCCGCACGCACCTGAGCGGCGGAGCTCCTCGCCGCGAAGCGAAATGCGCCAAGAGAATGTGGAGAACTCGAAACAAGGGGCCGACGAAGTTGGCTCGGGGCACCGACTAATGGCTTTGCTGTGCCGTTGAGGTTGTAGGGTTCCACTCCCCACGGTGGCACGATTGTAGCTAAGTAGCTAAATCATAATCAGTCGCTGCCAGGAGGAGAATTTAAGCGCCTGGCTGCTCTGATCGGGAGTTTTCCTTGCTTTCTCCGATTAACAGCAGTAGTAGAGCAGTACCGTTCCCTCACAAAGAAGCCCTAAACCGCCTGTCATCTTTCTTTCGTCTTCTTTGTCGTATCCTCACTCTTACTTACACTCACATTTACATCCACCACACTACAACACACTCGGGAAATTAGACCTTGTCCTGGCAGGGGCGATGTCACGCTGCTAGGAGATACCTGGTTGAGGGAAACCTTGCAAGCCCGCTTGATCGGCGCCGCAACTCACCCTCCAGCAGAGGGAGATTACCGCCGCCTCACGCAGAAGTCATATTCACTACACTTACGGGAGCTAATGAACTTAGCAGTTGACCCGTCCGGAATCACTAATCAATCAATCAATCAATCGAATCAAGGAACACGTACCGACGCCCAAGCACTTGAATAAAGTTACTATCTTGAAAAACTCAAAAGGCAAAACACTTCAAGCACGGGTGAACAAGCATCAATAAATACTGTATTTATTCAACAAACAAGTATTACATGTAAAACATTAAAAACACAGTCCACTAAAATTATCTACGTCAATCATATTAGTTATGTTTTATATGTGAGATGTTTTGTAAAAATAGAGGAGATCAGTATTTTTGCTCATTATGACATAATGACTATCTAAAAACAACTTATATAAGGTATCTTTAAAAACGTTACTACGATCCTCCAAGTATTTGTCTCTAACGAAAATAACTATGAATTCTAATTCTGCCAAATTTCTACTGATGGAAGTGGCAGCATCATCCCGGGGGAAGCGCAATGCGGAAGGTCAATTGAGCCGTCTCAAGCAAACTTTAGAATTAGAAACATGATACCATAATAGAATTAAGGGTACGCATGATGGTAGGGATGTTGAGAAAAACAAGATTCATGTGAAGTATAAAGCATATCCGAATATACATTAATGGATGGGACAAAAACAAAAAAATGAAGAGCAATCAAACTAAAAAGAAGGTGAAGTGATATTGTTTTGTAAAAATGCATTCACGAGAGAAAAACTGGTAAATTAATTTACATTAAAGTTCTTTTTAACTCTAGTAATTTATTCCTAAGAATCTGAATTCCAAAAACCAATTATGAAGTTGACCTCTTTCAAACAAAATTCAGAAACGCACTATCAAAAACTTGAGTCACTCGCTTTAAAAAAAGCTTTATTACCTCATCCACATTCCTCGGTACATTTTTTTTATCAAAAAGTAGTCTCCAACTTCATGTTGTGGTTAACCATTATTGTTATTATGGAAGTAGCAAGACGACTTCGTACATGGATCCATAAAACCAAGCAGTATTAGAAACCTTTTAGTGGTTCGGAGATTCAGTGCGTAAAGAACCGCTGAAATTCATTATGTAGACGGAAGAATTTGCGATAAATAGGCCAGCCAATCGCAATTATCAAGTCATGTTTTATGGACACAAAATTGACGATATTTGTCTTCATTATAACTGATTCTAGGGTTAAGAAGTAATGTGTTATTCAGTAGATCTTCTGTGACTGGCTCTTGTGTACGATGAAGCTAGCTGTTTTGAATGAAAAATGAGTGTGTGTTTTGCACAATCTATCATTTCACAAATTTTGTGCTTTAAAGTTACGCATATTCTGTCTCATTGTCTTCGGGGCAATATATAGCATTGAGAGCTCCAGTCCTATGATCAATTTACCTTTTTCCGCCTCTCAAAACCAACAAAATATTTCACAGTCATCAGCAGTAATTATGAGGATCGCAGTCGCCGTGCGATATAAGGCAAAGAAGTAAAAATGTGTTCAGATAGACGTGTATTTCAAGACGAACGTAGGGGTTGTATGAGTTGGTCTGTACGATAAAAATTGGTATGTTGTATGTGGCCTGATCTGCTTGTACAGATAACATTCTGTTAAAGGTTGTTTTCTATTCAATAGAGAATTTGTAATAGGTTCGCTAGAAAGCTCGGCATAGTTTTGTGAATACTGCTAGACTTGATGTTCCATCATTCTTCATTTCAGTGAAGATTCGTTTTTTTAGTAATCTGCTTCCAAATATTTTGAAATACGTTTGTCGCCGATGGGTGTCTGTGGAACACGCTCACAGTTCGTTTTCTAGCGTCGAGGTGTGAATTCTCTTTTCCAAAGATGTCAGTATTTATCTAGCTAGAACGTAAGGAAAGTACGCTCCAAACCTTCTTTACAAAGAAACATCACTTAAATGAATCATTTGACTAAGAGACGGGAATTTAGTTCAGAAATTAATTGAAATTTGGACTTGGGAATTTTGTTGAAAGTGAATATGATATCTACCGAGTGTGGGCTGACCGTTTGTCATCGATGTGCGTGCCTCACTTGGAGTTTCTCTATTAAAGACTTCATATTAATATTCTCAAAGTCTTTTCGCCATGATTTGTATCTATTCTTACTTTATCAAATTTAGAGTCGATATTGAAACAAACTATATTACTCGAACAAAGTGTGCCTGACGCCCTCCGTAACTGCCCTCCGTAAACTGACCCTTTCGAGGGAATATCAACTTGCTCTCAAGCCCAGCTGGGGGATAAACACCAATTCTATAGCGTAGTGTTTTTCGATGACGCTCAACTATTTTAGGACATGTCAAAATAATCATCCACTTCCCTGAACTAAGTATATTTGCGGTTTGTGGAGAGATCCTATTCCTTAACTGCGGATCACGTAGTAGGAAATGCGATAGCGGAAATATTATGCAAACATCTCAGCATAAACGTTTCAACAACCTTTCTCAACATACAAGCTTTTGACTCAATTTAACTTCGGACTAATTCAGGACTACACTAAAAGAAATAGGTACACCACAAAATCTCGTTAATTTTATTTAATGTTACCTTAATGACAGATTCTTCTTCATACGACTATCAGATACATTTTTCTAAACTTAACTTACTGCTGGAGTTATTTAAGTCTCGTTTCTGACAGCAACCCTCTTCCACATTCTTATCCCCGAAGAGACCCGCACCGCCAACATCTCTCTTGCTCTTTTCACTGACAACCACATCATACTATATTCCGATAACGAAGTTTTAGAAATAGTTATCCTCGGTGTTGAAAACTATCTCAATCAAATTTCTGAGTGTTTTAATAAATGAAGAAGCAAATTACACCCTACTAAAAGTTGTGCCAACTCTTTCCACGCCACAGATCTCTTCCGCCAAACATTAGATTCAATTTCAATGCCACGAAATGGTTTTCAATCAACCCCCTCCCCAGAAAAATACCTAGAAATACTCTTCCATTGTAGACTAACATCTTTTCGTCTTTTCCAAGCGAACTCATTCACTAGTACTTGACCGACCTTCACTTCCCCAAATGTGTACAGGAACCTACCTACACAAGCCCTGATCAGCCATACGCTCAGCTACGCTAGCCTAATCTGGGGTACAGGAAGTGAAGCTTAATTTGAAAAAAAAACACTACCTTTGAAAACAACTTTCTCCGTATCATTACTAAAGCAACATACCCAATCTTCGCCATAAATTAGAAATAAACCCAATCCTTACCCACATCAAGCTATCTATAACAAAATTGTACATTTCTTCTATACCTCCAGCTCTCCATTTACATCTCTGCAAACAATATCCCAACAAAGACCGAATTCGAAGAAAAGCTCCAAGAAACTTTTTTGACCCGCTTTAGCATACACAGGCATGTGACATAAATCCTTACAATCAATGATCCTGTACACCTTTCAAAACTTCCAAAAATGGAATTGAAAATCTAATCCCTCATGAAAAGTTTGATGCCATAAGCAATAAACAAATGAAAAAAACATTGCAAATGAGAGAATGACGATTCTACGGTCAAACAGCTAATGACTTCAGTAGCGAGGAAGCGAGAATCGCAAGGTACAAGCACAGTGCCTCGGCAGCGGCGCGAACCGCGTTACCAGCGCCCCTCGCTGACACTAATGATCCGGAATGATCCTTCCACTATCAATTTGCGATTTTAGAAGGGAGGAATTTGGATTGTTATTCAGAGAGCAATTCATGTAGGTTTGATTGACGTCTGCAATAGTCCTTACATGGCTTGGTTCCGAATAAAAGAAGATGATTTACGGTTGTGTTTGTATTTTGAAATACTAATTCATTAGTAATCATGAACAGTCATGATCAGTGCAGGAGTTGTTGTAAAAGTATTGAGCAGACGTTACTTAAGGTTACAAGGGACAGGAAATTAATTTAGAAATTTATTACAACTACATTTAAATGGTATCTTCAATTCATTCATCACATCAAGCTTCCAACATATTTACAAAATGACGAATATTTGTATAAGCTCATTGCCCAGACATTTTCAGAATGAAAATAGTTTGCTTACTACTATTGCTTACTTGCATTATAATTGCTCGATTGCAGATTCTAATACGTACGCACCCGGCGATACAACATGAATGCAAAAATGAACGGAAAAATAGAATATCATATTCTAGCACAGGTGCGTTTACTTTCAAGATTTCTATTTGATATACAGAATGATTCCAAGTTACCTAAAAGTAACATGAAATAATTTCGAAGCCATTGCCTGATATTTATTCGGGTGCCCCTTGAAACTCTCGCCGTATTCTCAAGTTTTGTTCCTACGCCGCCCTATGTCTTTCCAGTAACTCGTTTGACGGGAGCAGAGACACCGCAGTTACAAAGCAGGCATAGAGCGGTGTGGAACGTGCCAAGTGTTGCTCACATTGAACATTTGTAGGTAGAATCTCGATGATCTGTCAATTTGTGGACTGAGAAAATACTATTTCATATAGGCAAATCTCCTGTGTTATCCAATATTACTTTTATATAACTGATTTAGAACCACCTGTATGTATGGGTTGGTATACTATGTCAAATAGGAAAATCTACTGTGTTATCCAATGTTACTTTTATATAAGTGATTTAGAACCACCCTGTATGTATGGGTTGGCTAGCGTCGTTCGCCCTGAGCTGCCGTTGCTCTTCCGCTTTGGTGGGGTGGGGGAGAGAAGAGCTCTTGCGTTAATGAGTGGGCGTGGCCCCATCTTCCCCTCACTGAACGACAAGCGACGCACGTGGCGAGGGATTCGCCCAAGCCCAATATTGAGAATCAAATGGTGTCGATAATTATTTCAAACGTAAATAAATCCCAATGGTCAATCAGCAAAAAAATTGTAAAATGTTCCTCTCAGTACGGAAACATTTGATAATTTTAAACAGCTACGTTAAATCGTTTTTCTTCATTAGTTAAAGGTATTTCCTCTGTGAATGTTTACACCATGGTTGAAATCTATGTGGTATAAAGTCCCCAATGTTTGCATGTGAGGAAATGTGGTTATATATATAATCTTTGGAAGCTATGAGAATAGCTCTGGTATTCCCTCGTTTCTACTAAAGTCCAGTCCGCAAGAAAGCGAACTCTATATTTATCAAACGTGTGTCATGAAACGACGCGGGTGATAATGTATTGTGTAAAATGTGAGTCATTAAAATATAGCTGTTAGGGTATTTGCATACATATCAGCGAGACCTTGAAATAAAAGGAAACTTGTATAGGGTTATGACGAAAAACCGCAAGTCCGCCAGCCGTATGGAGTAGAGCGCCTTCTAATAATGCTTCGAAAGCGGCAATTTTGTGAGTGCTATTTGATTGATTGAATGATTCCGGGTGCGTCAATTGCTAAGGTCACTATTAGTCCCATAAGTGATTTTCCCCCGTTGGATGACAAGAACCAGCGTCGACCTTCTCGTCTTCTTGCGGGATTTCCCCCAACCAGGTATCTCCCACCAAAGAGGGAACACAAACTCTAAGCTCCCGATCAGTCTCCCGGCATGTGTGGTAGTGTAGTGCGTGTAAGTGTAAGTGTATGTAATTAAGAGTGAGGATACAATAAGGATGAGGAAGGAAATATCACGCGCGGTTCGTGGCCCGCTTGTTAGAGTACTGTTCGACCCATCTATCTAACTGACGAAAATCCTGCCACTGTCGGCACTCGAACCGGAAGACCTCCCGGTCACAGGCACTGCAGTGTCATTAGTTGATGCCCTAATCCACGTAAGCCGGTACTTCAGGATGAAGAGAACCACTACGTCTCCGTTTGGTGACAGGCCCCAAGAGAAGCACACACTTCTTACATTTCTTCTTTGTGTCAATAAATTAAAAAACGCTGGACCTAAAATTTCTGACAATGCAAGGAATTTAATTTAAAATCTTTCTCCTAGGTCATGAGTGTTTTTCTTTCTTCACTATTTCTCTTTGACATTCACCATAAAAACTGTGAAATATTTGAAATATTTACCCAAAGCATACAATGAGATATTGCATGCGTTTCACATCCTTGAGTCTTAAGAGACCAATGTTTGTTAAGGAACACACTATAAACTGTTTTTTCATTTTTCATTAAGTTTTTTGTTTCGAGAAATGGCATATCCGGGAAGAATGGAACGGATGATACGAGCTGTATGACTTCCTCTCTAGACAACAATGCAAATTCTATTAGAAAATAAAGAAATAATAAATTGTCGCGAAGCAATCCTTCGATTTGTCAATAATTTTGATTTTGACAATTCTGATCATTTTTAAGCTAATAATTTTATTTACATCTAAAATACACGACGGACATTGTTGGTACATTCATGAAGAACGCATGGTAGTTGAAGAGCGAGACAAAAACTGTTACATTATAATATTACATAACTATTAACAATATTGCGAGAAACTGTGTTATATTGTAGCACTACTTGTTTTCAAAAAACAACTATGCGTATCCTTTTTAGAAAAAATTAGAACATATTTTATTTATTTTTAATCTATCTACATTGTACTTTTGCAATGTTAATTTTTTCGAATTATCGAAAGCACAATGCGTTCGGTGAAAATGAGACCAATATAATTTCTTACTGTCCTTTGTTATATGCATGTAAAATATTTGAGTAAAAGATTTAAAGACAAAAATGGCAATTTCTTAGAAAATATTAAACCCTTATGGTAAGTACCTCCAAAAATGTAAATACCCGTATCGAATTCGCATATTTTGTTTATTTGACTAATGAAATAAAATCAGTTGCGCTTCCAAATTAGTAAATTCCTTGCTGGTACCAATTCGTTGAAGTTTGAATTCTTTACTTTTTCTACCATTGGACTCTCAGCGCATGGATGAAATCGCCACACAGTTGTTCGGAGACGAGATAGGGAGGTGCCTGCGTGTGTGTCCTGCCTGCGCGCTTCGCCTCTGTTCTCACGCTGCCATGGGGCGAAACGCCAGGCACCGTACGGAGTCAGAGCAAGGTACGGACAGGGCTGCCAGATTAGGGAATTTTGTCCCCAAAATGGGTATTTTTGTTGTTGTGGGGAAAACATGAGGAACACAAATAAATAGGACAATGTTTGGGGATTTTGGGGGCAATTATTTACATCCGGGGTTGAGATAGAATATTATTCTCTCTAATATGAATAAAAAGAAATAACAGACGTCATTCTCCCTCCTTTTTATGTATCAAAAAGAGAAAAATAAAGGGCATAGAGAAAGAAACACCTGAGAAAAACGAAGATAGTATAGGGTTTCGACCGGCTCAAAAGACACTGATTGAGTGATTTTAATTATTTCAATTTAAAGGGACAGTCAATGGAATCACCAGGGACAGCTAATGCCGTTTACCATAATTAGGAAATATTTTTTCGTATCAAAGTTTCGTATCAAAATTAAGTAGGGGAAATTCCATAATACAGGTGGAGAATGAGCTCGCTACACCCGGCAAGCCTCGGTGCGGAGGGCGGGGTCGGGGGCAGAGGTGCCAAGAGCAGGTGTAGGGGTGGAGGCGCAATGTTAGGTGGAGTGAGCTGAGGGGGGAGCTGTCTTGGTTTGCTGTGTTGGGTGAGGGTGAGGGGGGAGCTGAATGTTTGAGGTGATGCTGGGTTGGTTGGTTGTTAGTCATTACGGGCGCGTCAACTACGAGGTGACTAGTCCCGTAAGTGTAGCGCAGGTATTTTACTCGGAAGGTGGAGGCAATCTTCCCCCGCTGGATGGCGAGATCCTGCGCCGACCTACCGTCGGATATCGGTTTATCCTTCAGCCAGGTATCTCCTACCAGCGGGGCATTGCCCCAGTCGAGCAAGCTCTAAACTCCCTTCCGGTCTCCAGGAATGTAGGGTAGTGTAGGTGTAGTGCACGTACGTGTGTGTGTAAGTAAGCGATGATAGAACAAGGAAGAGGAAGGAAAGATTGCGCGCGGGCTGTGGCCTGTTTGTTAGGTTACTGCTCCGACATCCGCTTTGATGACGGAAAACTATCGATCAGAGCAGCCGGCCGCTAGAATTCCCCCCAGACAGCGCCTGAAATCGACCTACCTGCCAACCTAGTGTCGAAAATCTTGCCACTGTCGAGAGTGGCACCTTAGGATCTCTCGGACAGAAGCAGTGCAGTGACATCAGTTGCAGCCCTGAGCCATCTCTCCCGGTGCGAGGCTTGGGCGAGGAAGAGCTTAGGCCGGGGGCGCAGGCGGAAGCCGTCGCAGGGGGACGCAGGGCGTGGGGGAGTGTGAGCTTGTAGGGACAGGGAGGGGAGTGGGTGCGCGGGCGGAGGCGAAACGGAGGCACGTGCGGCGATACTGCGCTGGCGGTGATAATGACTGCAGTAACTGTCGTTCTGGTGAGAGCGTCTCTTGGTGCGGAAGGTATGACACCCGCAATAACGGTGAAAACATTTTTTTTTTCAAATATAAAAAGTCTCACAAGCGGTCTTTGTACTTTGAATCTAGAAGCTATTCGCGGATGGAATGGAAATATCAATCGTACCAAGCGTTCTTATACTTGTCCGAATACAGGGTGGCGCAGGGAAACGGGATATTTTGAATTAACGTTATTTGCACGAATAAATCCATAAAAATAATAATTCAGAAACGAAAGTGCATGTATTCAGTATGCAATTTATGTTTTTACAATCAAAATGTCCAAAAGTGTCTCTTTACTTTTTAAAGATGACATCGTAAAGATGTGCTCTCATTCGGAGTTCACACTCTAACAGCCCGTTGTGAAAATTGGATCGCGCGGTGTAGTAAATATTGGGGAATGGCCGTGATTTCTTTTTCAATGTTCTCCTTCAGTTCATGGATTGTTGCATGACGTGTACAGTACACCTTGTCTTTAGGATATCC
>BOPP01000078.1:3207637-3255137 GCA_017312745.1 Gryllus bimaculatus | reverse complement strand
GATTTGCTGAAATAAAATTTCCGAACCATCTTCATCTGCAGTAATACATTTGTTTTGTGCCTGTTGATTCCCCATACTGATGTATGTAGGAATAGTTAGCTTGCTGAATTAATTTATTTTTTCCAAAGCATGTATTACCACTATAAGCTGCAAACAAAGCGCAGAGTCTTGCTTACTGATCGGCCGGTTTTCGAGTGATCCCATCCTGCGATTTTTCTGGTTCTTGAAAGTAAATTTAGCTGCCCTACGCTGAATCCGTTTCAAATGTTTACTACATAATTTTAGTGCGGATCCCAACAAATTGTTGCGTATTCAATTTAGCGAACGAACAGCGATAAAATATGCAATATCATTGCGCGTTTGCTGTACTCTTTTTTTAGATGTGTATACAAATGAGGAGATTTCCAAGCTTTCCCTACAACAAGTTCTACGTGTCTTTTCAGCTTAATTTTACTATCGAAAATGGATTCCTAGGTACTTGCATGCAGTAAACTTTTGGAAGAATGTCATTATTTTAAACGGTTATTGTTTCTCTGTTAATTAAGACCTCTGCCAAAAGTGATGGGATTTGCTTTTAGATGCTATTTATGGGCCATTACATTATTTCCGCACAGTAATATAAAACGCATCAAGATCTGTTGCATTTCGTCATCTTCTTTGAATTATACTACGATATTAATGAAGGGTCTGCAAATATCCGAACAATTTGAGATTATGTGCGCTGGCAATCACAGACGAACGCCCTAGAATAAAAAGGCAATCCAGTGGACACTCTCTGCTCTATTCCTGACGAAACGCTTGCCGGAAGATAAACTCAAAAATATAACTCAAATCTATAACTATTGCTTCTACTCTCCCACCAGCGTCAATTTCTCCTTGATAGCATCCTGAAAATAGCTGTGACTACCTGACTTTCGCCATGAGTAAAACCATCCGAACCAACCGGAAACGCTGTTGGCCATTGCGTTGGTTGGTGGTTATTAGTAACGAGTATTGCTAAAACACGTACTTTCCTCGCCTTAGTATTGGTTATGTAAGCATTATACCGCAATTTGTGTCATATATAATATATATATATATATTTAATATATGATATAATATATATATATATTATTATATTATATATGCATCATCATTTGTAAAACATTAAAAATCGTAGAAAATCCGGAGGCAAAAACAAATTATTTTACAGCTAATATATCAATACATCGATAATTAAAACTGATTTATTTAATTATAAACTTATAATATCTCTCGAACAACGAAGATGGATTAAGGAACAATGGAGGGTAATCTCAGAACTTCAATCCGATTCCTATTCGCGTTCCATCCTTGCGCAAACAGTCGATAATTTCATGTTCGTTATACTTTAAGTAGAGACCCAATTAGCTTAACGTCGATAGGGTATTAAGGGCACATTAAGAACGATCTCCGACCTTGTAGAATAGGAAACCATTCTTTGCTTTCCGCAGACAGTTAGCGACGGGCGAGGTGGGTAAGCGAGTGCAGAGGCTGGAGGTTCCCCGCTGAGTGGCCTCTGACCGGGAAGTCTAGATTTTTCGAGCCCCGACGGTAGAAATTGGCTTTGTCAGCAGGTCGAATTGAGTCGCTAACTGAAGGAGGGATGGCTAGCGGTTGGCTGCTGTGGTGCGGAGTTTTCGAGGGTTTTCCGATCACGCTACGCGGAATGGCCCGTTCAGTACCCTAAAAAACGGCGGATCCAAGAATCACGCGCGATCTTGTTCTACTCTCTTGTTCATATCCGCACCCCTTACACACACCACACACACACACACACCCACACACTATCATGCCCTAGGCTTTAACACATGCCTGGGACTGGTTGTGTGGTTTGAGCTAGACTCGGCTGGGCGGTATTTGTATTAGATGATTTTCCTGCGTCTTTTCACATACTTGTAAAATTACGCCAAGCCTTTACATAAAAACTGAATAAGAAATGTGTTTGTCAATTCTTCTTTCTCCTCAAAAACTTAGAAACGCGAATGTCTGTTCCTGATAATTTGTTCCCGCCGTTGCTGAAGTTGTATCCATTTTTCTTTCCAGTTGCCTAATATGTTCCTTATAATATTTGGGTTCAGAACCTCTTTTAAATATAGGGTAAACAAAACTCTCAATACTCTCACAACTAACTCGAAGTTATTCCATTATTTCCTCCTACATTATTGGCACATCCCGCCCAACGAACGAATGTATTTTTTAAAATTAATAATCGTGAATCTGGATTAACATTTCTGTTTATGAAATTTTTTAATGGTTTACGCAAAAAAATTATTGAATTTAACGCACCATCTATTTCAATAAATGATCAGTGTTACGTCCCTTATTGCCCAAACATGTTTTCGCAAGAACAAAAAGTGTTCTTCTGGGCCAACAAGGGAAAATGTTCTGAAGCTGCTTGCTGCCTCGTTGGGTCCTGTCGACCTGCCGACCCGCTGTCCCAAAACGAGTCTAGAATGACGAGCACTTGCGCTACGCTAATCCCTTGAGTGTAGGCCAGCCCACTTTACCAAGAGGTAAGTTTAGTATCGCCGGCCTATTAAGTTTCCCTCGTAGAGTGTTTAAGAAAACCGGTCCGGGCTTACTATCTTTCTTTCCCGCGGAATTTTTGGAGTTCGGTCATGACCTACAATTCGCTGCAAACAATTTGGTTTCTTTCCTCTTTCTTCAACGCAAGGGACACTGTGTTAGTGAAAAATTGCAACTCTAGAATGAATGTCGGAATCAACTTGGAGATCAATGAATGTGTGTTATTGTAGCAAATGTAAATGTAAGGTAGGGGTGAAGATAGGAGATGGAGAGGAAGGAATTATCGCGCGCGGTCTATGGCTCTTTATTAGGGGTACTGCCTCCAGCATTTCCCGGTGTTTAGATGCGGAAGAAACACGGAACACCTCCGATCAGAGTAGGTGGGCCTCTAGAATTCGTCCTCCAGACATGACTGAATTCGATACTAGCTATGTAGCTAGTAATCGGAAAAATCTCGGCAACGCCGTCCACCGTCGGGGACTCAAACCGTCGGACCTGATCAGAGGCACCGCAATGACATCGTTGATGTTTCTGAGCCACCTTACCAGTACGGGAGTTCTCGCGGGCCATCTCACATGGCCAGGAATGAGACTATTCTTTTGTCTGATAGAAGGTGGGAAACTACTGAAGGAAATGAAAATGCGAAATTAGGCGTAAAGATTTCCCTTCTTATTCACTGTGCATTTCAACTCAGGAGAATTGCCGCAGATTCTATTCAGACTTTCTGTCCCGTCCGGAGATGTGGAACTCGTCGGATCTCAGACGAAGAGAAAAAGAGCAAGCCAATGCTTCGGTCACGCTACTCTGGCCATGCACCGCATGTTTCTCACAATCTTGCCGCAATCCCAGATTCAATCTGGCCTCACTAGTCACTTGTTCCGCCAGCTTCTCATTTTTATTACATCATTGGACACGTATAATAATGATTAAAAAAATTCAGTATATTTCGAGTTTAATCAATGGCGTGATGAAAAGAATGCAACGCGGCCTTTGACATGTGTGTTTATGCTCTTGCGCGTTTACATGTGTTCGAGGTGTGATTAACACATACATATTCTCATCTGTTTTGACATGATTTATATTCAATTTATTAATATGTTTTAAGTTAATCGGAGTAATGTAAACCACTAGTATAATTATATTTAACTTCTAAGTGCACGTACTGAACTGTCACATCAAGGTTAATAACAGCTGGGAAATCGACTCATCTCATGGTGATAGAAAAAACATGTCAACAAACGACTGGTCTTCAACAAGGCTAACGTTTCAGAATTGTAAAAAGTTCGTCCACCGTCCGAACAAAAAATTTACCAGGAAACTTCAGATTCATTTTGCCGTCAAAAAATATCTATGCCATTATAAAAACTTGTTTTAACTTAAGGAAATTACACATTTTCCCATCCTTTCGTGCTACGTACATAGTTAAAGAGGAAATATTGTAAACCATGCAGGCGGAAATCAGCGATTCTTTGATCAGAAAAAAAATTGTTATTGTTGGACCTAAGTAAATGTAATGCTCTTCATATATGTAGTAAATGACTTCTCCTAGCTCGCCAGATGTACTCAGAATTTTCACGTTTTTTGAGGGCCCTTTGATTCAGAGAAAAGTTTGTCGGTAAACGTCTCTGTTCTGTCGATCCATTTTTTTGGGGGGGAGGGAAGTGTTGCATGAGGCTCAACATTTTGCCAAAATTTTCTCGAATATGCTCCAATTTTTTATTTAGCTTTGTGTAATATTCCTCAGGTCTCAACTCCGCAGGTATCATTTAAATTTTATATTCAGACTCTCGAAATGCGCCTGTATCCACTCTCATTGTGCTCACTCCGCTGCATAAAAAGTATTACATTTCTTCAGATTTGGAATGTATTCGTAGTTTGTCACCGACGTTAGCCGGATTTCTTTAAAATGACCCAAAAAATGTGTTTTTGGCGATTTCCTTCAAAAACTTGCTGCCAAATAATCAGCAATTCAGGTGCGATTAAAAAGAAAAGGCCATTCTACGGAAGAAAAATCGGTTAGTGATTCAACAGGAATAAGTTACAAAACTTGTTTTTCAAATTAGGAAAGACTATTTCACTCGTGTAATAAATGAAATAGTGTTTAACCTATACCTATTAAAATGCCCCAATGAGGCGGTGTATCCCAAAAGTTCTTCGCTTTATCTATCTGATTTTTCTTTACCGCTTTCTACTTACTGACAATCATAACTGTGACTCATCTATCTTAGGGTGGCGGTATACCATTTCGGGGAAACCCCCCCCCCCCCCCCCCCGGCTTGTTTTGCGCATGTTATTTTTAAACATGGCTTTCATTTATTTTTCAATATTTGGTGCATTTTTGCAACTCTATTGGAGAAAATTTCACTCGTGAAATAGTCCTATTTAAGTATCACTCGTTCTTTGGAAAATTCTCAGATAAATGCCCCTCCTAGCTTCGTGAGTCCGTGAATTTATGAACAATATCCAAGCACTCGTGTTATAACCTATGATAGTTTTCAAAGGATCAAAGTATTCGTATAGCCACACGTCCGGAAACAGTCTCTAAGAATCAGCCGGTTAACTAGTTAGCATTTGCAATCACTAAGCCTCATAGTTGAAACTTTTGGGTTTGTTCTTAGAGACTCACTTCGAGGACCTCGGAAATTAGTAACAAGAAAAAAAAGCCATAAAATTTTTAAAATAATTGCCACGGTTTAATTTAAAAACCAATATAAAACGCGTACTGTGCCAATCTTTTCTAAATCATTTTTTTTTCTTGCATATCACAACACTTGCACCACTGTTGTAATTGAGATGCATTAAAAAATAATTTACACTAAATAAAACAATACACATCTCTTAATTTACTTGAGCGCGTATTTTTTGAAACTGAAATTGGGAGTGATCTGTGGGTAGCAGGTAGAATGATTCGCATTTCCGAAACGCTGGCTATCTTGTTGATGGAATTTGTGCAAGCTCCCCAATATTTTGACATTCGCCAACTGGAGAATGTTTCCATGAGATCAATGTATTTGCGTAGCTACAAATAACGATAGTATACTTTATACCTTTGGTACCCAGTATGCTTATGAAAAACAATTCTGTGTTTCAAAATTAGTTTCCGTTACTAGTTAAATAAAAAACGTTGAAGAAAGTGAATTAAAAGCGAGCTTTTAAATTGGGTATGTATGCCATCCCGTTTACATCCGCTGATCTCGAAATTAATTTCATGTGATCCAAACATGCATATTAAACACCACGTATTTCAAATATATTCTTTTGCTACAGTTTCATCATGACCATTCCACTGGGTGAAATGAAAAAACACACTACAGTATTTAACTACATTTAAAATACCCCGATCAGGGCGGTTTGTCTCAAAAAAACACATCGCATTTCAACCGATATTTCGTTACCGCCTCTTCCTACTGGCCAATAATAAACTTGCGTCTCATCCATCTTAGGAGGCGTGATGTTTCGACCTCTGTGTGAGTATGCAACATGTACTAAAACAGAAGTCTTTGATTTTAACATGTTTTCAGTTATTTTTCAATATTTACTGCATTTTGGACTCTGTTGGACAAAATTTTTATTCATGGACTAGTTCCTATAAAATACCACTCATACTTTTGAAAATTCTCAGAATTATTCCCTCCCCGCTTTGCGAGTCGTGGATTTATGGACAATTTCCGGAGGCTCTCGCGCAGTAATTACCTATTGTGATTTTTGCACCTTTGCAGCTTCTGGTATTCTCACAAAAGTCTCCTCTTGTTTCTCCAGGGGGGCCGGGGTTGTGTTGGCGATCGTGGCCGGCGGCGCTGGTCGCAGAGCTCTCCCCATTTCCCCCTCCCCCCACCCCCGCCCCTTCTGTGGCGCGGGCGGTGGCGTCTGCCGAAGTCACGCGCGGCGGTCGCTCGGCGCGCCGCGCCGCCCCTCTCACCTCCCCCAACCCACCCTACTGACCACAATTGCGCGTAAGCCGCCGCCCCCGCGCGGCAGCTCAGACGCCTCCGCCACGCGGCGCGCGCCTCAGGCGGCGCTTCGCGCCGCGCTGCATCTGTTATTGCCTTTTCGTTCATTTATTTCTTACTTTCTCGTATTACGATACGTTTGTACGGATGTTATACGTAGTATAGAGAAAGTTAGGAAATGCTGCGGGGGGAAAAAGGGGGGATTTCGCGAGAAAAAGAAAAAGCTTCATGCCGCTGCCCTGATAAAAAAAATAAAGAATAAACCACTTGCTGAAAATAAAGAAAACCAATGGGGTGTAGCAAAATCCCTGTTTGATGGATTCAGTTCAAAGATTCCAAAAAACAGGGACTTTCTGTTTTTGGATCTTTGATGAATCCATAAAACAAATACTCAGGTAACGAAAGTGCATGTATTCAGCATGGCCTTTATGTTTTTACAATCAAAATGTCCAAATGTGTCTTCTTTACTTTTTAAAGATGACATCGAAGATGTGCTCCCATTCGGCTGTGCACACTCTAACAGCCAGTTATGAAATTTTTTTGCACGTGATGATGTAGTGCCAGTGACAGTAACATCCGCTCAATATGTTTGAAATGCTTCAAACATTCTTTACACGAGATTTGTACGAGCTGTAATCTCAAATCGAAAATAATGTGGTTTATCAGGACGGAGGACGTCGCATACTACTCGACAATCGATGGCAGCAGTTCGTCAGCTAGTTGTGGAAGACGCATTTTTTCACGTAATGTGACATTTGAATGACCTGCGAGATCCCTGATCTTAGTGTGTCGACTTCTTGCTTGTGACAATAGATAATACCGCGAGTGCCTCGAAAATTGTCGATAAATCCACGACTCGCAAAGCGGGGAGGGAATTAATTTGAGAATTTTCAAAGCATGAGTAGTATTTAATAGGACTAGTCCATCAATAAAATTATGTCCAACAGAGTTCCAAAATGCGGTAAATATTGAATATAACTGAAAACATTTTAAAATCAAAGACGTTCTGTTATAGTACATAGTGCATATCAACACAGCGATCGATACATACCGCCTCCTAAGATGGATGAGGCGCAGTTTATTATTGGCCAGTAGGAAGAGGCGGTAAGAAATATCGGTTAAAAATGCGATGTATTTTTTGAGACACCGCCCTGATTGGGGTATTTTAAATGTATAGTTAAATACTGTAGATGTTTTTTTTTTTCATTTCACCAGTGGAATGGTCATGATAAAAGTGTAGCATATAATATGTTTTGAAATAGTGTGTTCAACATGCATGTTTGATCAAATGAAATTATTTCGAGGTGAATATGTAGTGTTGGGAGGTAAGTTAGAGCATTTTTAGCGAATGTGCAATAGGTTGGCTATAATGATTTGAAACTGCTGACCATTGAAAATGAATATGTTTTCGCAGTTCTACATAGTATATTAAGATTTTTTGTAGTTTTTTTTAAATAGTAGAGTTTAATCAGTTATTAACGACATTGTTGGATTGATTGATTAGCTGTCACAAATGACTTAACATGACCCAATAATTCAAAATAGTTGTAACAAAACTAGTGAAAAGTGAGCCTAAGGGAGTAAAGATATTAACAAAACTAAAGGAATGCAAACTAAGTATTAAAACAATTACAACCTTCCACTGTAATGCATTAATCTCAATTTTCAATAAATAATTGGGTTTAAAGCAGATGTACCATAATTTGGTTACTTCTGTATCTTCTCTTCATGCCAGTGGAGGATGATTTTGGCAGACAAAACAGTTGAGCATCGCCAAAGACGACATCGCTCTGCGAAGTGTGCCAGCAATGTTGGCTGGAGCGGCATCTGATAGTGTCTCGTATGTGTCAATTCAGGGAGTGCAGTTAGAGGATACAGAGAGCCTGATCGAGCCATTTATTTTCTTCCAATATTGCCTCTAAAAAGAATAACTACTTTTTAGAAACAAGTTCTACCTAACTTGATACAATCATAGGGAAACTGTATGTAGATGAGAATCTATATGTAAGCATTTGGCATGTTAGGGTCGGATTAATCCGACTTACGCCAGCTAGCAGTGTTCCCAGGCCTCTGTTCTGTTTTTATTATCCAGTCCTGGGTGTAAAGGAGACCTGTGGCGAGCATGACACATTTCCATAACCATACCTAACTTAACTGCTCTGCATGAGCTTTTATGAGATAACGTATTCCTGTAAATGAAGCCATCAAACGGATGTAAACGGGATGGACGTACATACCCAATTTAAAAGCTCGCTTAATTCACTTTCTTCACTTTTTATTTCAACTAGTAACGGACTAAATTTAGAACACAGAATTGTTTTTCATAAAGCATATATGGGCACCAAGGTATAAAGTATACTATCGTATATTCTAGCTACCAAGATACATTGATCTCATGGAAACATTCTCCAGTTGGCGAAATGACAAAATAATGGGGAGTACCACAATTCCATCACAAGATAGCCAGCGTTTCGGAAATGCGAATCAATTCTACCTGCTATCTACAGATCACGTCTCCAATTTAGTTTCCAAAAAATACGCGCTCAAGTGAATAAGAGATGTGTATTGTTTTATTTGGTGTCATTATATTAAAAAAATTAAGTTCATTTCAAGTACAGCAGTGAGTGCAAGTGCAGTGACTATGCAAAAAAAAAAAAAAAAAAAAAAAAATTGGAAAAGATTGACACAGTACGCGTGAATAACATTTAAACTCTCTGTAGAGCAAATAACGGAGAAATGTATAAAACTATAGTAATCCAGGAGACAGCTAAAATAATAAAAGTAATAACCCCTAGCCCCTTCGCGATCTCCAGAGGGAGCTGCGTGGGAGGCATACGTTCGTAAATTCTCCCTGAGAACCACTGTCAAAACGCATTTTATATTGATTTTAAATAAACGTGTGGCATTATTTTAAAATTTTATGGCTCTTTTCTTGTTGTTATTCATTTCCGAGGTCCTCGAAGTTAGTCTCTAAGAACAATATTTATTTACTAGGCTGTCCGGGTGACGCCGCGTCCGTGGCGAAGGTGCCAACGTTTCGGTCGCCATTCTGCGACCTTCCTCAGGGCGTAATGCGCGGAGATGTGCTGCGCACGAGTTTAAATGGGGCTAGTTTCTAAGAACAAACCCAAAAGGTTAACTATGAGGCTTAGTGATTGCAATGCTAACTAGTTAACCGGATGATTTCTTAGAGACTGTTTCAGGACGTGTGGCATACGAATACTTTGGTTCTGTGAAAACTATCATAGGTTATACAACGAGTGTTTGGATATTGTTCATAAATTCACGACTCACGAAGCAAGGAGGGCATTTATCTGAGAATTTCCAAGGAACGAGTGATATTTAATAAGACTATTTCACGAGTGAAATTATGTCCAAGAGAGTTCCAAAATGCACCAAATATTGAAAATAACTGAAAGCCATGTTAAAATAACATGCGACACAGCGGTCGTTGTAGTATACCGCCACCTAAGATAGGTGAGTCACAGTTTATGATTGACCAGCAGGAAGATGCGGTAAGAAAAATAAGATAGAAAAAGCGAAAAAAATTTGAGACACACCACCCTCATTGGGTCATTTTGTAGGTATAGTTAAACACTAATGGCTTTAATTTCACGAGTGGAATAGTCATTCTAAAATTTGAAAATATAAGTTTTGAAATTATCTCTTTGAATCACTAACACACAAAACTTTCTCCGTAGGTAGTATATTCTGTCACTTTAATTGCACTGATTGCTGATTATTTGCAGCAAATTTTGAAGGAAATCGACAAAAAATATATTTTTGGGTCATTTTAAATAAATCCGCAAACTTGGTGACAAACTAAGATACATTCCAAATCTGGAGAAATTTATGACTTTTTATACGAGACACAATGAGAGTGGATACAGGCGATTTCGAGAGTCTGAATATAAAATTTAAATGATACCTGCGGAGTTGAGGCCTGAGGAGTATTCCAAAGTTAAATAAAAAATAGAACAATATTCGAGAAAATTTTGAAAATGTTGAGGATTCATGTAAACTTCCCTCCCCCCCAAAAAATGGACCGACAGACAGAGACGTTTTGCCGACAAACTTTTCTCTGAATCAAGGGCTCAAAGAACGTGGATTCTGATACACTGCGAGAAGTCATTTACTACATATGTGAACGAGAATTATTTACTTAGGTCCAACAATAAAATTTTTTTCTGTCAAAGAATCGCTGATTTCCGCCGCACGGTTACAATATTTCCTCTTTACTATTACGTAGCAACGCAAGGATGGAAAAAAATGTGTATTCCTTAAGTTAAAACAATTTTTATAATGGCATAATCTTTTTTTGAGGCAATGGATCTGAAGTATTCCTGGTAAATTTTGTTCATAACGTTGGACGATTATTTTACTAGTTCTGAAAACGTTTAGCCTTGTTGAAGACCCATTGTTTGCGACATGTTTTCTATCACTAGTGAGACGAGCCGAGTTATTACCTCAATGTGACAGTTCACTATGTGCACGTAGAAGTTAGGTATAATTATACTAGTGGTTTACATTACTCTGATTAACTCTAAAAAAATATTAATAAATTGATACAAATCACGCCCAAAAGCAGATGAGAATATGTATGTGTATCACTCCTCAAACACATGTAAACGCGCAGAGCATAAACACTCATGTCAAAGGACCGCGTTGATTACTTTCATCATGCATTTGATTAAACTCGAAATATACTAAATTTTAATCAATTATTATACGTGTCAATGAGTGTAATAAAATGTGAGCTGCCGGACAGTGACTAGTGAGGCGCAGATTGAATCTGGGACTGCGTGCAAGATCTGTGAGAAAATGCGTGATGGCCAGAGTAGCGTGACCGAAGCATTGGCTGCTCTTTCTCTCTTCGTCTGGAGTCCGACGAGTTCCACATCTCCGGACGGACGAGAAAGTCTGAATAGAATCTGCGGCAATTCTCTGAGTTGAAATGCACAGTGAATAAGAAGGGAAAATCTTTACGCCTAATTCGCATTTTCTTTCCTTCAGTAGTTTCCCACCTTTCTATCAGCAAAGATAGTCTCATTCCTGGCCATGTGAGATGGTTCCGCGAGAACTCTCGTACTGATAAAGGGGGCTCAGGACATCAACTGATGTCATTGCGGTGCCTCTGATCAGGTCCGACGGTTTGAGTCTCAGCGGTGGACTGCGGTTGCGAGATTTTCGATACTAGCTACATAGCTAGATCGAATTCAGTCAATGTCTGGAGGAGAATTCTAGAGGCCCACTACTCTGATCGGTAGTTTTCCGTGGTTTCTCCCATCAACACCGGGAAATGCTGGAGCAGTACCCTAATAAATGAGCCATAGACCGCGCGCGATAATTCCTTCCTCTTCCATCTCCTATCCTCACCCCTACCTTACATTTACATGTGCTACAATAACACACATTCATTGATTTCCAAGTGATTCTGATCATTCATTCTAGATGTTGCAATTTTCACTAACACCAGTGTCCTTGCCGTTGAAGAGAGAGGAAGAGAACAAAATTGCTGCAGCGAAATTGTAGGTATGAACCGAACTCCAAAATTCGCGGGAAAGAAAAGATAGTAGCCCGGACCGGTTTCTTAAACACTTCTACGAAGGGAAACTTAATAGGCGGCGATCTTAACTTACCTCTGGTAAAGTGGGCTGGCTACACTCAAGGGATTAGCGTAGCGCAAGTGCTCGTCATTAGACTGTTTGGGACAGCGGGTCGGCAGGTCGACCAGGACCCAACGAGGCAGCACGCAGCTCAGAACATTTTCCTTGTTGGCCCAGAAGAACACTTTTGTTTCTTGCGAAACATGTTTGGGCATAAGGGACTACACTGATCATTTATTGAAAATAGAATGGTGCGTTAAATTCAATAATTTTTTGCGTAAAACATTAAAAAATTTTCATAAAAGAAATGTATCCAGATTACGGATTATTAATTTTAAAAAATACATTCGTTCGTTGGGCGGGATGTGCCAATAATGTAGAGGAAATATGGAATAACTTCGAGTTAGTTGTGAGAGTATTGAGAGTTTTGTTTACCCTATATTTTAAAAGAGGTTCTGATCCCAAATATTATAAGGAACATATTAGGCAACTGAAGAGAAAAATGATACAACTTCAGAACGGCGGGAACAAATTATCAGGAAGACATTCGCGTTTTCGTAAGTTTTTGGAGGAGAAGAAGATTGAACAAAACACATTTCTTAATTCAGTTTTTATGTAAAGGCTTGGCGTAATTTTACAAGTATGTGAAAAGACGCAAGGAAAATATCTAATACAAATACCGCCCCAGCCGAGTCTAGCTCAAACCACACAACCAGTCCCCTGGCATGTGTTAAAGTATAGGGCATGATAGTGTGTGTGTGTGTGTGTGTGTGTGTGTGTAAGGGGTGAGGATATGAACAAGAGGAGTAAGACAAGATCGCGCGTGATTCTTGATCCGTTTGTTAGGGTACTGAACCGGCATTCGCGTAGCGTTGATCGGAAAAACCTCGGAAAACTACCGAACACAGCAGCCAACCGCTAGAATCGTCCTTCAGTTAGCGACTCAATTCGACCTAGCTGACAAGCAATTTCGACCGTCGGGGCTCGAATCTAGGACTTCCCGGTCAGAGGCACTCAGCGGGGCATCAGTTGATGCCCTTAGCCACCTCCCCGGTCGCTAATGTCTGCGGAAAGCTAGAATGGTTCCTATTTACAAGGTGGAGATCGTTCATTAATGTCTTATACTATCGACGTTAAGCTAATTGGTCTCTAATTAAAGTATTAGAACATGAAATTATCGACTGTTTGCGTCAAGGATGGAACGCGAATAGGAATGGATTTGAAGTTCTGAGATTACCTCTCATTGTTCCTTAATCATCTTCGTTGTTGAGAGATATTATAGTTATAATTAAATAAATCAGTTTTAATTATCGAATTGTATTGATATATTAGCTGTAAAATAATTTTTTTTTGCCCCGAATTTTCTACGATTTGTAATGTTTTACAAATGATGACTGATATATATATATATATATATGATTGTATATATATATATATATGGTTGGAATGGTTACTCATGCGAAAGTCAGGTAGTCACACTATTTCAGGATCTATCAGGAGAAATTGACGCTGGTGGGAGAGTAGAAGCAATAGTTATAGATTTGAGTTATATTTTTGAGTTATCTTCCGGGGCAAGCGTTACGTCAGGAATAGAGCAGAGGAGTGTCACTGGATCCTTTTTATTTCTAGCGTTCGTCTGTGATTTGCCAGCGCACATAATCTCAAATGTTCGGATATTTGCAGACCCTTCATTAAATATCGTAGTATAAATTCAAAAGAAGATGAAGAAATGCAACAGATCTTGATGCGTTATATTACTGTGCGGAAAATAATGTAATGGCCATAAATAGCTCTAAAAGCAAATCCATCACTTTTGGCAGAGGTATTAATTACAGAGAAACAATTAACCGTTTAAATAATGACATTATTCCAAGAGTTTACTCATGCAAGTACCTAGGAATCCATTTCGATAGTAAATTAAGCTGGAAAAGACACGTAGAACTTGTTGTAGGGAAAGCTTGGAAATCTCCTCACTTTGTAATACACATCTTAAAAAAGAGTACAGCAAACGCGCAAGATATTGCATATTTATCGCTTGTTCGTTCGCTAATTGAATACGGAACAATTTGTTGGGATCCGCACAAAATTATGTAGTAAACATTTGGAAAGGATTCAGCGTAGGGCAGCTAAATTTACTTTCAAGAACAAGAAAATGGCAGGATGGGACTCACTCGAAAACAGGCGATCAGTAGCAAGACTCTGCGCTTTGTTTGCAGCTTATAGTGGTAATCATTCTTGGAAATAAATTAATCGGCAGCTAACTATTCCTACATACATCAGTATGGGGAATCACAGGCACAAAACAAATGTATTACTGCAGATGACAGATGTCGGGAAATTTTATTTCACAAATCGAACGATAACTGAATGGAATAGACTGAAATGGAATGGAATATAACAATAACGGACTGCAAAAGGGATTGAACCCTTTCCTCGAAGAGTTCAACAGTTTAGAAAATTAATTTAGGGTATTATTAAGTAAATGAGGGATTTAACTGAGACTAGAGGTTATAGAGCGATGCGATGAGATATATTGTGAAGTGAGGTGTCGTGCAATGTAGAACAGAGAAATAATGAAGGAAGTGAAGTACTGTGCAGTGAGGTGTGGTCTTAATTGAACAAACATTCGGTGCGGAGTAGGATCATAGAGATTTCTTTTTCTTAAGGTATTTTAATATTTTATCAATCAGCCAGTTTTTATATCATTATTGTTTGTATTATTAATGTTA
Source organism: Gryllus bimaculatus (assembly GCA_017312745.1). Classification (NCBI taxonomy): domain Eukaryota; kingdom Metazoa; phylum Arthropoda; class Insecta; order Orthoptera; family Gryllidae; genus Gryllus; species Gryllus bimaculatus. The sequence continues at coordinate 3,240,305 of BOPP01000078.1, read as the reverse complement.
TTTCAAATATTATTTTTTATAAGCTGTTATTGTTTCTATGATTATTATTGTACCATTATTGCATTATTATTATTATTATTATTATTATTATTATTATTATTATTATTATTATTATTATTATTATTATTATTATTACCATATAATCTGCATGTTAGCCATATTATTTTATTTATTTACCCGGCTGCCACCGGGTAAAACCCATATGCTGTTTAAATAAATTTATCTTAATAAAATTGTAACAGGGAAAAGTTCTGTGGTGCCTGTTTAAATTTCAAAATAATTTGAAATGAAGTAAATGATAGTGAAGAGAAGTGGAATGGAATGAAGTGATGTGTAGATAAGGTATACTGAAACACTTTTCTTATATCCACTGAAGCACTTCTGCTGTTAATTAACCAAATTTATTAAAACGCGAAATAATATTTATTTGTGACTTTTTTCATTTTTTCTAATAGATAAGTATTCTATTGTTTGTTGCTATTGTTGGAAATTTAATAACAGAAATTCAACATTTAACATTCTTTGTTACTTTTATTATGATAGTTTTGAATAATACGACTAAAATAAAATTGGAATTTCAAAACCTTAATTTTTAGACTTCTTTGAATGCGTGCATTTTGGAAAAAAAATGGATAAAACATGTTAAATTAGTTGTATTAAGATAATGTTCTGAAGAAGTATGTGTTGTACAACAAAGTTATAATTGAAATAGTTAATCAAAGTTATGCAATAAATATAAGTAAGAAATAGTTAAAAAGAGGGATGTAATAAATATAAGTATTACTTGTCTGAAATTGTTGAGGTAGAGATAGTCTCATAAAAATTTGAAAACCTATTTAAAATATTGACGTGGGGTACCCCTTCCCCAGACGGTTGGTTCGAGCGCCGGTGCGTTGGGTAGGTTATGCGTGGCTTCGCGTCACGTCTCGCGTCTAGCGTTGAGTCTCCGCCACTGGGGCGCGCCTTCCCGCCGCCCGCCCTTCCCCATCCCGGACCCCCCCCCGGTGCCCTCGCTGCGCCACGCGGGCCGCATCCTACCCCCTCCCCTGCGCTCACCACCATCGGCGTGGCGCACCACGCCCCCCCTACCCGCGCGGAGGCTTTCCTCCCACCAGCGCGGCGCAAGGCGACGCGGCACGGGGAGACAAGGAGACGCAGAAAGAGAAAGGAAGAGGAAGAGTGAGAAGAGATGAAAAGAAAAGATAAGGAGAAAGAAAGAGAGAGAGAGAGAGGAGAAGAGAGGAGAGAGAGAGAGAGAGAGGAGAGAGAGAGGAGAGAAGAGAGAGAGAGGAGAGAGAGAGAGAGATGCATTGCATCATAAGATCGATGAGCGGAGCTGTGTGCGTGGCGAGCGGTGACGAGGGGAGGAGTATGAGAGAGAAAGAGGGAAGGGGAAGGAGAGCGATCGGAGTGAGTGAGTGAGTGAGTGAGTGAGTGAAAGAGAGAGAGAAGTGAGAAGACGAGAGAGAGAGAGAGAGAGAGAGAGAGAGAGAGAGAGAGAGAGAGAAGGAGAGAGAGAGAGAAAGAGAGAGTGTGGTCCAAAATAATTGGAAATGCGGAAGCTGGTTGGCGTGCGTGCGAAGAAGACTGGAGAAAGAGAAAGAGAGGGGGAGGGAGTGAAAGTAGAGGAAAGAGAAGAGCTAGCGAGATAGAGAAAAAGAAAAAGAGAATGGGAGAAACGATAGAGATGTTTCATATATATTGAATCGGCGCTGGGCCGTGCTTCGCGGCAAAGGTGTCTGATTTGAACGTCGTTCAAAACAATAATTCACCGAATTCAACAAGGGCTTTGTGTTGGCTGGGAGCAGAGCCTCTTGTAATTGCCGTCCATATCCAAAGCAGGACATTACAAGAAAGACTAGTTCTACGCACTCCGCCGAATTGGCTGCCCCAATCAAGAGACAGTGGACAAAACGGCCACGCAATTTACGCTTTGCAGCATTTGGTTGTCGGTAATTTGTCCTCTTGTGGGAACTGTCCGCGAGAGGTGTGTCGTAAATTTGCCATTGCTTTTTCATGGTTGGGTGGTAATTATGGAATGTCCTTTCAATAGAGTGAAGATGATTTCAGATTATTATGATTTTAGATCACCAACGACCTGCATGCCCCTCTGTACCTCTTGGCCTTCATTATTGTGTTCTAGGTTTTTGTAGAATGTCTTTTTAGAAATATGTTTCCAATAGGGCGACGGTACTTAGAACTGAGAGAAGTGTTTACGCGATTTCGACCGTTTTAACAACAGCACAGGCCTGCAATGGAGATAGGCTGTCATTAGGATACCATATCCAGCAGAGGCTTTTGAGTAAGTTGCAGTAAATCCTTTTATTTCAATGATGAATTTTTTCCATGATGCATAAATTTTCAGCAATTTACTTCTTCCCACTTACAATAGAATTTTTCTACACTAATTAAACATCATGGAGACATTCTCGGCAATAATTGTACATTCCTTAAGGGACATCATCAATTACAACAGGGAATATTATTGGTGAAGAATACACTTTGTTTACGCTTTTTTCAATCCGAATACATTATTTCCAAGCAAAGAACATTTATATAAGTTAGTATTAGTTAATTTTGTTTGAAGTATTTATGATCAGTTTAATAGTCTTTATATTTTAACCTAAGTTATTATAGTATAACGTATATTTGCATTTAATCTCGTTAATCCTATTTTGAATCCCGAATTTTAAGTCTCTAACACGTATGATGCACGTCATGGATCGAAAATACCGAAACATCGCAAATAAAAATTGTTCTTTAGTAGAATTCAAACATCATATCAGCATTCTTTATGAGAAGATTATTCTGGTAAACGGGCTGGCTCTAGGATTAACTTTGTGCCATAGAAGTTGGGGAGACGCTAGCTACTAAGGAAACAGTATCGGGTTTACGACATCTCATAGGCACATATTAACTCAACTATTGGAGGTTGTACATGGATGAATTTCTGCTTTTGTCAGGTTCTGGGGAGTGAGAGATATTCTTTATTCAGGAATTTCTCACTTGCAGATTTCTCGCTGACATTAATGATGAAGTTTGAAATAAAAAAGCCAGATAACGCCAGTAGTAAATATGAAGTAAGCTGATTTGTCACGCCTTGCGTACTAACTATTTCTACGATTTTGAGACAAGTCCAAATTGGAAGGGTATGGTTATCAGACTCAAGACTAAGTGTTCAAAACTTCCAGTAAATTTTTTCTGAGGTCACCAATAAACTTCATAGCTAGTCGTAGGTCGAGAATTGTAATTGAGACTGATATTTAACGATTTTCTATTTGTCGATAAATATCTTGGCACGCGCCTAATATATATGCCCACTGTTCAGTAATATGAGGTCATGGCGTCGCAGGCGGCGGGGGGGGGCGTTGAAGTGAAACCACTAGATGCATGGGATTACTGGAACATAACAGTGACCCCGAGTGTTTTGTTGCTGATAGCCGATGCCACTTACGCAAAAAACTTTTGAGTTCTTATTCTGTTTGTTCACTTTATGTGAATTTTTGAGTTCATGGGAAATCGCTTTCATAATTCATTACCTTTTTACCCGAATATTTATTCTATACTACACGCGACTAAAGTACTGTTGTACTTTAGATGACCAATCGTCGGGTTCAAGGTAACATTCTATGATTTATGTATATTTATTTTTTCCTTCATGCATTTGGAATAAATGTAATCGCTTCATCATAGAACAAAATAGCTAGGTCGAGTTCATCTGTATGGAGGCAAATTCTAGCAACCAGCATCTCTGATCGGTAGTTTTCTATAGTTTCTCCGATCAATGTAAAGAAATGTTGGGGCAGTATCCAAACAAACGGGCACGGACTGCGCGCGATGTTTCCTTTCTCTTCCTTGTCCTATCTTCACTTGTTACTTACAACACACACTTATGCACCACACAATCATACTTGTCGGGAGCTTAGAGCTTGTCCAGGCTGGGACGTTGTAAGATTCTCGTAGATGCTTGGTTGAGGGATCCTTGCTAGCCTTCGGTAGATCGGCGCCGGATCTCACCATCCAGTGGGGGAAGATCACAGCCACAACACTAGCTATACACATACATTACACTTACGGGACTATTAACTTTACCAGTCGACGCGCCCGGAATCATTAATCAACAAGTCAATCAATCAACGGAGCATGCACAACACGTAAGGGTAAATGACCATAGCAGTTGACGCACACAGAGACGTCAGTCAGTGAATCTACCATCAAGGAGATAGGAAAGCGGTTGTAATGGATGGTGCAGCCCATTTGGCTAGCGAACAAACTCTTCTTCTTTTCTTTCTCCTTCTTTCCTGTTTTGCAGTGCGTGGTCTGGATGTGGGTCAATTTCGAGTGGTTTATGAGGTGCGTGAATATTTTTCTTCCTTAACATTGTCAAGATCAAGAACCTGCTTGTGTCTATCTTTTTAACGAGTTTTCTTTGGTGTTTTCCAATCTTTTCTCTTCTTTCGCATCGTTTAGATCGGTTATCTCCAACGTTCATGTGTTTATTGTGTTCGTATATGGAATATTAAATGAACATTTTTTAATAATTTATTTTACGGTTTTAATAAGGTTTCTTCAAGAGTATTTTGAAAGGAATAAAGTGAATGCCCAAAACTGAGAAACATCATACTCAGCATCTAGTTTGGAATGCATTAAAAGTAATTCTTTATGATGAGTTATTTAAGGATTTGCCTGAATTATGAAATGTTTTAAAGAAAATTGTATTAATAGTTGGGTTTTTGTAATAATTTTATAGAGTATAGTAACGTAATCATAAGGTTTGAAGTGCTTTTGTTGCATTGTCTTACACAAGCTACTTCTTATAGTCGTAGAAATAATTATTCTTAACAACTTTGTTGTGTATTTCCTTCTTTTTAAACTCTCACTGCACCAAAATAAACCCGAAACAGCTAGCTGTGCACTTCCACAATGCAAACTTCTTCGGATATTTTTATTCAGTCTATCCATAATTCTCCAAAAATGCACTTCACTTATACAAAGCTGGATACGTATTCAGTGGATAAAAGAAATGTATTTTTTTTCCAGATCGGTAACACAACTATAAATCATTTTCATCGTTATTGATCATGATAGAATATGTTTTTGCATTTTTTCCTTCTTCCAAATCAAGTTTGTAGATTTGTCTTAATAGCCAAATCGATTGTGATTGACTTCCATCTGTGAGAAAATTGTAAAACCAAATAATTCATATATCCAGGACGCCGAACGCAATTAAAAAAAATAATTCATTTTTCAATGTTTTGAGAAAACGATACGAGTATCAGCATAATGGTATAATGTTTAATGATTCGGAGAAAAACGACGTAATTAACAAGTTATATACTCAATATTATACTATATAAGTTAATATATACATATGTATTAATATAATAAATAATAAATATTATAGTACATAAATAATATAATTTAAAATATTAGTACAATAAATATAAAAAGTGCAGAATAGAAAATACATAAAATAGTAATATGACAAGTGAATAATTAGCTCATAAACTTCAAGTGTTCAATAAGCTGTAATCTCCCAAAATTACTAATTTAGCTTGCTAGCTCAAGTACTGTAAAGTTAAAATAAATAAATTTTATTTTTGAATTTGAAGCTTATGGATTTGCCTGGTTAGGATTTATCCTACTCGGTTTACGGGGTTCCCCGCTTGTGTATTTTCCGGAATTACTGGGTGACTAACGAAACCATATGAAAGCATTCACAGCGCCGGAGGCGGTTTAGTTTTCTTCAATTTCAGCGCAGTGGAAATTAGTAATATAGATTAATTATAGTTATAATATTTTTACTTTATCGCCTACTAGTTACACAGTATAGAGAAGGTATTGTATTGCTACAGAAAACGGCTTATTCTCGGGCCCTGGTAACGGAAATTGTGGTGGATATTTTTGTTCCTTTTTTAGAAAATTACATCCTTTCATTCGTTGGGTAGTCAGAATCCATGTTCTATTGGTTTGTAATACCAAAAATCGATCATCAGAAACGTCTTTTCGTGTGTCCGTCCATCCGTGCACGGTCAATTCTATCGCGTAAACGGTTCAGAAGATCTACTCCCGAATTGATATTTTCCATTCAATCTGAACGAATTCGAGACTCGGCGAGTTTGGTTTTAGGGGAGGATATTTTGAATCATTTTTGCAATATTTTCGTAAAACTGACAATTTGTAAATAATGTAAACAGTTATTTTAGCAAATACGGCTCTATTTATTATTATATTTTTCATCACAAGTAGCCAGGATTTATTGTCATATGAAATCAGTTCTAAAAATAAGTTCTTTAAAAAAGTCATGTACATTAAAAATTTATTACAAATTTAGTAAAATTTTGCAATTTTTTAAAATTACAAATTCGGATTTCCTGTAGTTCTTTTGTTAGAATCTTTTTGGAGTTAACAATTACTGTTACACGGAAGTTTGTTATTCTGGAAATTCCTTCTTATTGTTCGTAGATGAATTGGCTGTATGAAACAGTTTTAATTGTCGAATTTGTGTTGTACAAATATATTAGCTATAAGAGAATTAGTTGTTCGCACGTAATGTTCTATGATGTGAAAACGGCTCAACAAGTGACGATTGAGATGTATTAATATGGTTAGAAACTGCTATTAAGAGACCTTTAATAAGGGCGAGGAAGTACGCGAATTTTTCCACGACTTGTTTAAACAATAATATTACAGTAAATGCCTTGCGATTTAAATTAAAAAAAAAGAAACGTTCTAAAATTTTAATAATATGTTACATTCGCGCCTTTTTTGTGTTGAATCTGTAGCATATTTCCAAATTCCATAATGCCACTTCATCCTTTTTCAATTTTTCAATATGATAACAACGTATTTTACAATTCTTCACGCTCTTTTTAGGGCAGATTTTTTTCGAATTCCGCAATTAGATTTTTTAACGCACGCTCTAGATTAATCTCCGAAGCAACCCGAGATGGATTAGATATTAGGTTTAGATTAGCTATTTTCTGAAATCTTTTTGAAATATATCAGAATTTTACTCTTTTATTACTAATATTTTGAAAACAATTTTCTTTGAATGATAGGTTTGCTAGTACGCATCATCCGGGTGCTCAAATGGCTGGTACGACTGAAGAAGTGCTACAGACACTAGCGCGATCTGTTCGTGAATGAGTGAACTATATTTGAAGCATTTCTGAGTCGGACATGACGCCTCCTAGAGAGCACTATAACCGAACATTCAAGGTAAAGAAGTTCACCAATAGAGTACTCTAGTAGTCACGTCTACTTACGATATGCCGCGATTGTTGATTTTCCTAGCATTAACATTCTTTCTACTGTAAAACGCTTATATTAATGGAACGGACTAAAACACACTGATTTCGAAAATTGCAAAAGAGCAAAATGTATTCCACCTGTTCGACGACTACATTATATAATGTAGGTAATATTATATAATGGAAGATAATTGAAATTAAAACTGCTATGGAATTAAGATATTAAAACAATATTTTGATAAAGAATAACCTTCGTGTAATTTTGAGTTTTATGTTGACCATTTAAAGAAATACATAATCAATATTTTTTTTCAAAAATGATTCCAAACTTTTCTTTATTTTATTTGTTCGAATATAGCACCTGTGTCTTAAATACGTTCAACTATGATTGGCTAAAACATCATGTATTTTCTCGACCGTATTTTCACTCAAACTTTCGCGAAAAGTACTGAAATTTTTGAAAAATTGTATATGACCTTCAAAATATATTTTTAAAGAACTGATTTCCTGTAAAAAAAACTATCTTTAATATTTTAGTTGTAAGAAGACGCCGCAAAAATTTTGAACTTTTGGAATTTTCGAAAAATGGGACTTCTAACAAACATGTGACATACACTATTCTCTTAAACATGCTTCACACTATCCAACAATATATAATTAAATTCTATGGAGCCATTTTTTTTTGAAAATTTGGAAAATGTTTCCGGGGTAAATAAATTACTCCCCAAAATAAAATATCGATTTCAAATTCAAGGAGACTCAACATCATCCAGATTGATTGCGGAATAAAAATTTTGGTGAAAATCGGAAGAACGGTTTAGCCGCTAGCGTTGTTCACAGATGGACGGACAGACAGACGTTTTGCCGTCAATCGGTTTTTCAGCATCAAGGACCAAAAAAACATGGGTTCTGGTTACACCACGTGTAATTAATTTATCCACTTTTTCGTTACAAGGCACTGTAATAAGAGTTTTCTGCCAAAATTCGCTGTTTTCCCGCGAAGCATTACGTACAGTAATAAGGGCGTCCCGACCTGTTGCACGTTCGCAGACTATGACGTCATCGAACGGAACGGTACGCCGGAATGTACGTTGGGTAGGATGGAATCGTACGCCAGAATGTCGAGAGATCTTTCCTTTGGACTGTTTTCAAACGACTATAGGTGCGGATAGTCCTGCATCGACCGTGACTACGTTTTGCGCGCACCCTTACGAGAAATGATAAACTTAAAAAATCCCGCCCGTACTGTTTGTTCGCGCCCAAGGCTTTATTACGACACACGTCTCAAAATTACATTACTTAACGGTTATCACAATACGAGAAAGTATGTACTGTTGTAGCACCATTAGTTTGCACAAATGATCCACTTGACGTTTCTAAATAGATCACCGGTAATCTGATTTCAGGAATGTGAAAGCAAGCTTTTGAACTTTTAGAAAATATGTAAACTGAAAAGGAACCCATGTAATAGGAAGATTATAGAGAATCTTATCATCAAGGAAAGGACGTTTTTATGCTTTAGCGAAACTTAAGAACTATTTGCCTTTGTACTACTTTAATGTTCTTTAAATAGTTCTCTAAAGGTGATGACTGGATTATGGACTTAAGTTTATGTAAAATGTGTTTCAAATAACAGAAAGTGATTTCTATTATAGACTTAAAGCTATTTTTCCAAATCTTTTCTCCTCAGAAAATCGTTCAGAAAAAATAGTTTCTTGATAACCAGATGGGGACGCGAACACATCTCGTTTATTATTCCTTTTTTGTTACTGATTTTATTGTTCTGAGTTTATTTTATTCAATGCACCTATTTTTAATTCAAACATTGAACACTTCATTACCAATCAAGTTGATTTCATTGTCTTTTAAAGCACCCTTAGATCAGGTTTAAGAGAAAGCTCCCTAGAGCAAGGATGCCCCCAAAGGGATACTATAAAATTAATAGGGGTCAGTGATGATTGGATGGTTGACAATTACATATTAATCAGCGAATGATCCGTATAATCAAGATCGAGATTCCAATGACTACAAAACTATATGTACCACATAATAGTACGGACTTTCAGGATCACTTAATTCTCGATTAAATTACAATACTGTACAGAAAATGCCCGTAATGAAAATATTAACTACGTGAAAAATTCTAAAACATTACTTTTGTGTAGTTTTTGAAAAATCAAATAATGTATCAAATTGGCGTTTACACCTTGTAATTCAGTGAATTTAGCTCTACATGTACGTTTTAAGAAGCAAATTTTGAGCCTTTTTTGAGAAATCACGCCTATTTGAGCTCATTTTCACAGGAAAGCTTTGAATTTTCGAGAAAGTTCGTAAGATATCATTTGAAGCTTTTGTGCTCTCAAATAAAATAATGAATAACAAATATTAATTAGCTCCATAATACAAATATTAAGGAGAGTGATAAATACAGACAATTACATTAGTGAAATTATTGTAAAAATAAAAGAATACAGAAAAATTACGTTAATGTTACCTGTTTAATGGATATAGCATTATTCCTACAAAACGTTTAAAAAATGGAATCGATTTTGAAAAAAGCTTATTTTTAAATTGACCATATTTTCACGGAAAAGTTTCTCGAAAAATATTAATATATTGATTATGTGTAAGTCGTCATTTAAAGGTTTAATTTTAATAAACAGATGAAAGTAACGGCTTTTAAGTAAAAATGATATTTTTTCTTAGAATAGATTTTCTTTATAATGCGCAAATTTGATAGCTTTCTTTCACATTTCCTTACTAACATACCCTGTTCAGATTCAGCACCGGAGCATTTCTAGTGCCCTCAAGAGATCACATGTATGCACTCCTATGTGGTCACAGGACACTGAAGCAATGGTATATTGCGAATGTAGAAAAAAAATCGAATTTACGCGGTTTGTTTTGCCCTGCCAATAAAATCGCGTTATGAACGTACGTATTTATCGTTTTGATTTATTTCCTATTTTAAGAACTAGATGGCGCTCCGTACCGTAATTTTACGAACGGACGTCTGGAGTCAGTAGGGTCAAGAACTGTCAAGAACGTGGTCTAAGCTGAAGAGCAGTAAGTGATATTTGTTCTGCTTTGAAGATTAATATGACTGTGAGTCGAAATATTACGTACGAATTGTGTTGTTAACGTGAAACACTAATGTTGTGATAAACTTCCATAGCACGCACATACTCGCTCGCACACGCTCACACACTCACACATTCACAAGTACATACATACACAATCACACTTCTACCCTCTCATCCGTTGCTCCATAATATCGTCTATGCTTCTAGGCTGGTATTTCACTCCCGTAAGTATCTTAAACAGTTTATATTTTATTAAAATATGTCTCTTGTCACTATGTTGTAACCAATCCTTTAAAGATCTCAATTGAATGGTAGCAATTCTTGTTGATTTTCTGTGAATGCCTTGTATGTACTTCCTTCATGTATCAAGCTTTGAAACTCTAACCCTAATTCGTACCTTGCAAAGACGACAAACCAGTACCATTCATGTCAAGAGATATAGAATGCCCAGAATTAGTGTGCGTAGAGCAGAGTACGTGTACGAGAAAAACATCTTTGCCATTGGGAAACTGGATTGCGGTACTTCTATTTAGAAATTACCTTTTACTAAGACGGATTAGAGGACAATCCAAAAGAAAAAAACACTAGTAATGTTAAATGGTTCAACGAGCAACACAAACTGAGGTTATTTTCTTTTCACTGATGAATTTGCAGCTGTTCGGCGCAGCCTTGAAAAGAAAGTTGAATGTCGTTTGCGAAAAAAATCGTTACTATATGTACTATACAAATATTTTGTAAAATTGTGACAAATCACATTGCATCACACGAGACGGCTGCAGTGTACAGTCGGAAGACGTAAAAGAAAAAAAAAACAACGATGGAAATGTATGTTTCACTACTTTGCAGGCTCTAACGCTCTGATATTAACTACATGTCATCCTAATTAATTCTGAAAATTCAGAGAGCACTTCTCATCTTTTCATCTTAAATTTCATATGTCCGATAACGTATTTCGTTCTCTTCTACTCCGATTCTACCAAATATGTAGGCAGCGAGTGATTTCTCGAGGTTATTGAAAAGCGAAAAGAAGTGCATTGAAACATTTCTTTACTTTTCAGAATACTATACTCCGATTGAAACGTAATGACTCTTCAAGATCAAGGTGAGGAAGGTGAGTGGGGCATTGCCATCCATTTGGGAGCTCCAATACCAAAAATTTAAGCTCCAGATTGGATGTCAGCGTCCTTCTCCATCAATCTCGTGACATTCAAGTGCCACTGTGTTTAAATCATAGTTTGAGATTTCAGAGTCCCGGTACCATCTACAAGTATGTATGTATTATAATACTTTTGTTGCCCTTTATTTTTTCTGGTGTGCTAATATATAAAAACAGAGTATTCACACATATCCACAAAGAAATACAGCTCAGTATGTACTATCAGATGACGAACAAGGGCACTTAAAATGTTGAAAAGCCTAATCATAATGCAGAAAACACTTTTTGCTGACACATAATTGTTTGTTATTGCCTTGGATACGGAGTTCGATATTCACTGCATAACTTATGTGGATCGAGAGGATCGTGGTGACGAGGAAAATGAAAACTGCTTGAATGTTGCTACACGTTTTCTAACGGAGGGAAGTAGAGGGAATTGTGAGAGGGAATTGTGAGAGGAATGTGAGAGAGAATTGGAGAGGGAATTGTGTAGAGGGAACTGTGAGAGGGAATTGTGAGGAATTGTGAGGAATTGTAGAGGAATTGTGAGAGGGATTGTGAGAGGGATTGTGAGAGGGAATTGTGAGAGGGAATTGTGAGAGGATGTGAGAGGATTGTGAAGGAATTGTGAAAGGGAATTGTGAGAGGATGTGAGAGGGATTGTGAAGGGAATTGTGAGAGGAATTCGTGAGAGGGAATTGTGAGAGGGAATTTGTAGGGAATTGAGAGGAATGTGAGAGGGATTGTGAAGGGAATGTGGAGAGGAATTGTGAGAGGAATTGTGAGAGGAATTGTAGAGGGAATTGTGAGAGGAATTGTGAGAGGGAATTGTGAGAGGGAATTGTGAGAGGAATTGTAGAGGAATGTGAGAGGAATTGTGGGAGGGAATTTAGATTTGTGAGAGGAATTGTGTGAGAGGGAATTGTGAGAGGGAATTGTGAGAGGAAATTGTGAGAGGGATTGTGAGAGGAAATGTGAGAGGGATTGTGAGAGGAATTGTGAGAGGAATTGTGAGAGGGAATTGTGAGAGGGAATTGAGAGGAATTGTGAGAGGAGATTGTGAGAGGGAATTGTGAGAGGAATTGTGAGAGGGGAATTGTGATTAAAAATATAAAGTGACCAAAACCAGCAAGTAAAAACAACTAGTTAAGTAGTAAATAAGTAAATATGCTTAGTAATAATTAGGTAAAAATAAAATAATTTATGTATCATGGGCCCACAGGCTTTTTGTCGCCGCTCGATTATTGGAGCCCTTATAACACCCTTGGTGCATAAATTCTTCCTCGAAATTATATACAGATCCTTTACCATTTGTCGTTAGTTTCGAGAGCATACTGCACGTTATAGACGGGAAGTAGCGATGCTCTTCCTCAGGAAAGGGCTATTTGTCTCCGACCTGCACGTCGGCTGTTCCCTGCAGGTATTTCTTTCAGGGCACCGCCCGAGGCGGGAAATGCTCTAAGATTTCAACCGGGCTCCCGATACGTGTCTTAGTGAAATGGGCAATGAGTATTTGTAAAGGGAGAGGATAAGACAAAAAAGAGGAAGGAAATATCGCGCGTGGTCCCTGGCTCCGACTTTCGCCTGGTGTTGATCGGAGAAACCTGGGAAAAAATGCTGGTATAAATCTTGCCTAAACGGTGACTGAATGCATTCTAGCTATGTAGCTCGTGTCACAAATCTTCTAGCGTCGGGATTCGAACTCTTAAGATCTTCCTGAGAGATACACTACTGCGGCAACATTTGTTACTGGGCCAACTCAACCGTTGCGACTCGTGGTGTGCTGACACCAGCAACATAAAAGGCCAACATTTCTCTTCCGCGTATTTGGCAAATGTTTCTAATTCCGTAACTCATGAAAGTGTTCAAATGAAGTAAGGCTTAGTGGATGGCGGTTATTATCTTCTGCGATCTATATTTATGCGAGTTTGTGTGTACGCTTTGTACACGAGTAATAGCTTAATTTATTTCAGCTATCCTAATTTTAAAATATGTTGTAACATCGTTGTTTCTGGTCATGACAACACCAGGTTTTAATTATTGTGTGGGTAAGTCTGAAAACAAGACATGTAGATGTAACATGTGACGTATCAACAGCACATATTATCTCGCATTATTTATTCTTCTAAATTTTTATTTTTCGAAAAATCAGCGATTTTAACGAAAATGAGGCCTGTACCATTCTCTTCAGCATCCTTTACAGTTTCCGATGTCAAAGTTTAATCCACAAATTTGAAACCATTTTTGAAAAAAAAATTTTTTCAGGCTTCATGTAAAGTACCACCAAAATCAAAATATCCATTTCAAACTCCACGGAGGACCTCCAGTTTATTTAAATCGATGGAGGAATTGGAGAAAATCGTCTGAAGACCCACAAACCATGGATTCTGACTACCCCTGTTAAAGAAAGTAATTTGCTATATATAGGAACAAGATTTATCCATTTTTCGTTACCAGGGTTTGGTAAAAAAAATTTTCTTAAGAATATTTCCAGTTTTCTACCGAACGATTACAATACTTCCTGTTGTTACGAACGACGATAAAGTAGAAATAGAATAATACTTTTTTACTTTATCGCACTTACTTCGTAAGAAGAAAAAATATTATAATAGTGCGTCGGAAAACTTGAAAAACACAAACATAGATTCATACTGTTATAGGACCGGCTTTGATAGTCGAGGTCGCTAAGGATGAAGGGCTGAAGGGCCGTAGCTACCTCGTGCCTGAGGGCTCGCGGTTTCGAATCCCGCCCGGGGCAGGGGTGTTGTGTGTGTCCCAATACGTGTTTGCGAGTTGCGCTACCGTTGCCGTTACGCGAAAGTTACAAAATAAAGGTTAATTACAGAGATCGCTACATGAGTTGTTCAAAAGTGACCTTAAGTAAAATGAAAGTAGTGATGCTAGAACAGTACCTACTTTCCTGGGTTTAGTAACGGTTATGTAATACTATTTAAACCACAATTTCTCTCAGAATTTACACATCTCAATAATTTTTGTAAAACTGTACAAATGTAGAATGTGCAAACATTCGATACGAAAAATAAACATTTTGAAGCAAAAATCAACACAAATTTGACAATTTTAACTACTTTTCATACAACTAAATCATGTCAAAACAATGAGACGTAATGCAGCTGCCAAGTCACGACGGGGAATTGTTTCATTCCAATCTGAAATTACGTGAAGGCAAATTACTCAAATTTATAAAACCCGAGAAGTCCTCAAGTTTTCGAAAACCTGAGCGTGACCTATTTCAAAATCTAACTTTAGGGAACACTTTCATTTTGGGAAAAAATCCCTATCTTCATAATTGTAGTTGTAGGAAGCTGCAGAATTTTTAATTTTTTTTTGCAATTTTCGATTAATTAGTTTTCAATGAAAATTATACCTACACCATTCTCTTAAATGTTTTTGACAGTGTCCAACAACGAATTTTAATTAAAAACGATGGAGCCATTTTTTTCGAAAAGTTTGAAAATGTGCCATAGGATTCGTGTAAAGTACTAGGGGCTTCATGTAAAATTAAAATGTAGGTTTAAAATTCAAGGGTTCGTGATATCAGCCAGATCGATTGAGGAGTATCAATTTTGGAGAAAACAGGCTGAACAGTTTAGCCACCAGCGTTTTTCACAGACGGACAGAGACGTTTTGCTGTCATTTGATTTTTCGATATCAAGGACTCACAAAATATGCGTTTGGGATACACCACGTGCTACAGGATCCCCCCTCTAAATGTATCAACTCGATTTATCCACATTTTTGTTACCTGGGCCCTGAAACAATAGGTTTTTCTGCCAAAAATTTTCAGTTTTATTCGCGCAGCATTACATAACGTTCTCTCTACTGCGTAAATGGTAGCGAGAAAGTAAAAGTGTTGGAGGACGTACTACATACACGAACAAGTGTAGTCCACATTTGTGTTGCAGAGCCTGGCAATAAGTTTTTTCTGTTGACAATTAGCATTTTTTCTGGTGCTGCATCACTAGCTACTCTCCAATTTAGTGTACCGGCAAAGAAGACTGAGGGATTTAGCAAATGTCACATCGATGGCAGGGTTTTACGCACTGATCAGATAGGTCAAATTCATCCGCCGATTGCTCTGATGAGAAATTTTCCGTGGTTTCAACACATAGTGAATGCCGAGGCAGTACCCTAACAATCGCGCCACGATCCGTGTGGAATCTTTCCTTCCTTCTCCATGTTCTATTCTCATCCCTTACTTAGACATACACTCACATGAACTACACTATCATACACGTGACCCTAGTCTGTCTTGAAATTAGAGTTTGTCCCGTTTGAGGAGGTTGGGAGATACGTGTTTGAGGAAATCTCCACAAGCCGACGTACGTTGGCGCCATATCTTGCCAACCCAAACAACGTTACATCCGACGATAAAACATGCACTACACTTACTACCTTAGCAGTTCACGCCCTGCACTTATAAAAAATTCAATTTATGTGCATCTTATGTAACCAAGAAGACTTTGAAGCAGAGAGCACTAAGCCTTGCAGTGCTCCTGCAGCTCTTGGGTTCAATTTTGAAGTTGTCTTGTTGATTTTAACATTAAACGTTCTGTTGGACATGAACATTTGAATACATTTTCGTAAATATTCGGGGATTCCTAGGATAGGCGGTACTGTTTAGTTCTGTGTACCAGACCCTATCATAAGTTTGGCTTATGTCTAGAAATACTGTTACTCTGTTTCTATGAGTGAAATTCTTAAGCGATTGATTCGGGTATTCGTAGCAGTTGATAGGTTGTAGAGTGATTCGTTTTGAAACCAAATCGACAAGATGGTAGCGCAGAGTTGTAGAGAATAAATATTATTTTTTGATCCGAATCAATATTAATTTTTCAAATATTTTTTATGCTGATAGAAAGAGGCTAATGAGTCTATTGTAGTTGGCGAAACTAGAACCTTTGTTAGGTTTACAAAATGTAATTGTAATTGTTTCTTTTCGTGCTATCGGGAAATTTGTAGACACAGTGCCATGTAAGCTTCAGTGGCGTGTGATGAAGGACTTAGTTTGGGGAAGCAATCAAATATATATGGTCTGTAAGCCGTTCGTTAGTTTCAAAAGGTTGGTTTCCTTGCACATCTTTTCGAAGTAGTAGTTATAGTAATGTCCGTCGTTGGCCTTCCTGCTTTGATAATGTTTTCCTAATCTTCTAAGTGCCGCGAAACAAAACTCAACAATAAATCACAAATCACGCACCTGTGTCCATCTACGACAATGCCTTCAGCAGAAAGATTTACATCATGGTATCTCTATTATCAGGGATTTGATTGTCTTGACAATTCAATTATCCGGGATCTGTTTCGTAATTGGTAGAGGTAAAAAATTCTGGAGCTCAACCTATTAACGCCCAAATAAATTTTGTGGGCCCTTATAATGCGTGTCATGCCACGTCACGCGCAAGTCATGTGTACACTCTGGCTAAGAGTGTACAATGCCTTAGCGATCACGGCTAAATCGACATCTGGCATTTAGGAACGAATAAAATATGTTTCTTTTGGAATGTCTACATCTATTGAAGAAATAAAATTCGCAAGGTTTTGCAAAAGAAGTAAATTTGAGTTGAGTACAAATTAGCGTATGATCTATCATACGCTGTAACTAGTTAAGAATAAGTGCGTAGATTACACTTATCCCCATTCTACCTCACATACTTTCGTGCTCGTTCTTCCAAAACACTAGCGGACTCAATCTTACTGATTGCGTACCTTACGGTTTAATTGACGGGGTAGTTTCGGAACACGTAGTATAATAGCACTTATAACGATAAACTAAAATCTTAAGTAGAACATACAAGCATAAACATAGACTATACTTAGAATTACGCCTATACCCAGTCTATATACACCTGTACGTATTATTAGTATACGTACGTATACGCTACTCGCCGACCACACACGGCCGCACTCGAGCTCCCGCACGCTCCACGCGCCTCGCACACTCCGATGCTTAGCTAGCATTTCCTAATTGCTAGTGTAAAATGATACGACGCTTTTCGTAAATTATAAGATTCTTTCTTCTTCTTCTTCGACGGTTTCTACCTCTTAGAGTTTGCCGTTTTCGATTTCAAATAAGCCTTTCAAATAAGCCTTTAACACTAGGTGTTTCTGCATTAAAAAGCCACAATTACAAATCGTTTTACTTTCATGCTTTTTTTATGATAACTTTTTCGTTACCAAAGTCCATAAAAATGCAGTTTTTCGGCGCACGGTTATAATACTTTTTTCTTACAAAGTAAATCGAGAAAGTAAAAATACTATAAGAAACTTGCACGAAAGAGACTTTTGCGTTTTTATTTGAAAATGCCGGACTGACCTCCTATGTTACATCTATCGTCCACATTTCATTCGAATGCCGGAGACTGGCCTTCTGTAGTAGTTAGGCAAATAATTATTAACCAACTTTAGAGCTATTTCAGCATTTTTTCGAACTCTCCTTTTATAACAACCCCAATAGGTGAAGAATGCAGTCTTAGAATACTAACTTTTCCGGTAGGAATTTGGAATTCTCGTTCGAAGGATTTTACAAAATATGTATTTAATTTTGGAATGTTATTAAAATATTCAATCGATGAAACCCACAACGCAGTAACTATTGCGAAGATAGGCACTAAGATAAGACATTTGCTTTACTATATATTTATTTTGAAGCTTTTTTTTAAATTCTTGAGCTCCTATAGAAAGAAAATCCATAAGCCGTTACTGCTTAGAAGGCTACTCAGGTAGCCTCATGACTTTTATGTGACTTTAGTTTTACTCACCTAGTCTGCAATTCGTATATGAAAATGAAAATATATGTCAATTAGCTGAAGGGGGGGTATTTATCATAATAATTTATTAGACATGAAGAGGAATTCCATCTATTCCCGCCCTGTGGCAGAGCCTTCTTCTATTTCTATTTTACGTATTCTCCGCCCGTATCTGCCTTGCTTCCATCTAGACATACCTGGTCCTCCGTACTCACTAAAAATATTAATATTTTTTTGTTATTAGGGTTCCCGTACTCAAATTTTATTCACTTACAATTAAAAATAATAAACAACTCGAAACTAAACAGAAAAAAACGTACTATCTTAATTATTTTTGTGGAATTGTATATTATTCCAATACTTTCAATCAATTGCCACATTATAAAACATCTTTTTTTATATTTTTGCTTCACACGTGTTTATGAAGAAAAGTTTGAAATTGATCTTTCATTGGCGTTTAAATACAATTAAAGTAATTTTAATTGAATTCAAGTTAGCGTTTCTGTGTCCTTGATAAATAGTGGCTGACGGAAAGAGGCCATTAAACATTCAGACAGTTATAATACCTCAAAAAATTATAATTCACACTGAATCCTGACTTTTCTATTATTTAAAATAACCTAATAATATATCTATTTTTAACAACCTTAAAAACCAGCGTTGACACATTCATTTCCTCCAAACCCATTTACCATTACTGTTTTACTTCAATTAATATACTTCTCTACAAACTCTTAACAATTTATATAATAATTTACTTGCCATCCAAAGGTACACTTCCACTCTCAACTATAATACAACACGTCTCTACTAACATTCATTCATCCGTCACAGTTCCAGCATAATACGTAGATCACTAATAATATGTTTTTGCTCGCACTGTTATTGGGCGACTCGCAAACACATAATAATCATGCTTAATTTACTACAATTTAACATGTATGCATTCATACCGTTTTACTCAATATTTAGTACATCCACCTGAAAATGATTTGTTTCAATCATTTCATATCTCTGGTACACTTAATACACTCACGACTAGACGCAAATGAAATAAATATTCTAATTACTTTTATAAATAGAGAAAAACCTCAGAATCATTTCGGATATATTTTGTAATTTTCTAAAGTTACACATATTGCATGCAAAATTGCGCGAAAACTACAAAAATTGTCAAAAAATGAAAGAACAAACTTTCGAGAACATATTTTATTTGAAGGGAAAATCTATGTTCAATGCTGTAGTTGTAGGAAAACACCGAAAAAAATCATACTTTTGAAATTTTCGAGAATTCAGAGTTAACCATAAAAATCGGACCTATGCCACGTTTATAAGTGTATGTAAATCTATTCTTAGAAGAAGAAAAAAATTGGAGCAGTTTTTGAGAAAACTTTGAAAATGTCCGAAGGGCTCCATGTACAGTGCCCCCAAATATTGAAGAATTTTTCCAAAATCTCAAAGTGTCGACTCGAGCCAGAAGGACTGAAGTTTCTTCAATTTGGAGAAAGTCCTACGCATGGTTTAGGCGGTAGTAATGTTCACAAACATCAGACGGACGGACAAACGAACGGACGTTTTGAAAAAAACACGTTTTCGTATCAGGGAACTTTAAAACGTGTAAATAAACACTCTTCTTCTGCAAAAACGCAATTCTGTGCTTTGATGAAATCAGTAATAGATCTCAGTTGTCATCCTCTGGTGGCCCGCAGCTAAACTATTTACTTTCAATCCCCTTGTAGTTAAGTTTGCTCACGCAGGTTGATGAATTGTCCCAATTGTTCCCGTCCCGTCTTGTTATTCTGAAAACTTATTCTGAAAATTGAAATTTGGGTTACGGTATTGGATTATTCAAAAAGCCAGCCATTCAATGATAAAATAGCAAATTTACTAAAATATTCATTCAATTTTTAAATCGTGATAATTTTTTGTTACTTTCTTCCAATACAAAAGTGTTCATTTATTTCACTGATTGTTGCCAATGTAATGTCAGAAATACATTTAGTAATTTTCTCCCAATATGTCATACAATAATTTGGAATTGTTGAACGAATTTAATTTGAAATTTAAGATATATTACTAATATTTCTTGAACTTTTTAAACTTCGATTTTTAACGAACTGTTTGGATAATTTCGCAAGTTTTTAATCAAATAAACTTATTAGATAAGACATGTCTTTCGAAATGTTTGCAA
Organism: Gryllus bimaculatus; assembly: GCA_017312745.1. NCBI lineage: Eukaryota > Metazoa > Arthropoda > Insecta > Orthoptera > Gryllidae > Gryllus > Gryllus bimaculatus. The sequence continues at coordinate 3,219,855 of BOPP01000078.1, read as the reverse complement.
TGCTAATTTTTCGATTATTCTTGACCAAAATTTGCCTTCATCACGAATCTTACGTTCCGATGTCTTCATGTTCATGCCACCCCGATGATCTGAAGTCCATGTATGGAAGAATCTCCTATGTTCTACTGGGAATCTTCTTTTCGTGAAGTCACTTCTAATAGAAAGTTGCGCAGCAGCCCTACTCACGTATGACTTTCCAAATCAATTACCCTAATATTTGAATAAGAAAATTATAACAATTTTAGTAATTAAATTCCTAAACCTAACTAAATTAATTTAATTAAACTAAGACTACTAAAGAAACTACACAAACACATGGTAATGTCACGAGTGGACGTTTCTATCGCCGTACTTATTCTTCGCGTTTTCTACGCGTTCTATTTCCAAATTAAGAAATACAACATTTAATTTAATATAAGTCAATCCCTTGTTAAATAATTCACGAAATTAAACTTCGACTTCTTCGTGCTCAATAAAACTAATGTCACTAACCACAAAATCTTACATCGTTCCACGGAATTTGAAATTAATCTGACATTAGTCCCTCGCTGTACGTATCTGAAATCATTCTTATATGTCTCTCACAAAATCTAACTAATTATTACGTCCGTCTCTCATGAAATCTACTATGATTCTGAACTAAAAATTACCAAAATCAAACATAAAACCTTTCCATTTCTTTGTTCTCGACCATTTGTAACTAATTTTGCCATTGGTCAGTTTTAGCCCCCAGACAGTCATCTTTCTCTTTCCTTGTCCCATGCGAGGTAATAAAACATGACACAATTGGTTCCCGGTTGTTGGTTTTTTCTTGGGATTATAATTGACAAAATATTAAAATTGTATTGATGCAATAAAGTTTGTATTTTATTACGACCACTTCTAATCGTTAGTCTTGAGGTTCAACATTCGAAATATTATGTCCATTTCATTCTCGATCACATGAAAGTCCTAAAATTTGCATATTAACATTCCAATTTTATTTTGACTAATGCAGAAAATGGCTACCATGACGTTTAAAATACGCAATGCCCCTACGTATTTTCAATTCTGGTTTAGATTTACATTTAGATTTATTCAGTCAAAAAAACAGTAAAATGTATGTGACGTAGGGTGGAAAAGATTATCTGCGCACGTTTTCTTGAGTTCCAGAATCCCTTTCCGTAATATTAACTATAAATAGCTGAAAGTGAGTGAATGTTGTAAACGTTTAACATAAATAAATAAATTTTAAAAATCGTAAGATTAGCAATATTGAAAAATAGTCATTTTCGTTTGAGTTACAGAAAACTTATTTGCATCGGTACACGAATTGCAAGTATGATTTTTCTCCATTGATAACAAAACAGCAACTAGCCCTTAAGTCTACTATTACCATTACAAGCAAAAGGAGAGTTGAACAAAACATGCGCCTAGTGAAGCAACATTTACGTCCAGAAGCAAAAAAAGGGGCATCTCAGCATTTGCTCAATGGATCAGGGAACTGAACAAAAACGGGATCGAGATGGGTGTCATTGACCCGGAAGGTGAAGTACATTTTTTTTTACAAACATATTAGTCTTTTTAAAAAAGTATACAATACAAATGTAAACTAATTTATTATATATCACTGTTTTGTTAAAATAAACATTTGTCTCCTTTTTGGTAATCAGTATAGTCTCTAAATGTATAGTCTCTAAATGTATAGAAACAGTTATGCAGCAGAAAAGATTTACTTTAAACTTAAATTTGTGAACGGACTTAATTGTTTAATGTCATCTGGCAGTGCGTTGTAAAGTAACGTACATGTATTGTATGTGGATTTCTGATAATGAGCTGTTGATACTGACACTTGACCGTGATTTTTACGACGTGTGTTGTAATTATAAATATCAGTATTGCATGAAAATATGTTCCCACCGTTAAGTAAGTCACTTTCGACAAATATTACAGATTTGTAAATATATAGGCAAAACAGTGGTAAGATTCCAAGCTCAATGAAGAGAGGCTTGCAAGGATAACGCGGATGGCATTTTTTCATTATTCGAATACTTTTCTTTCGCAATCTAAAGGTCTGAGAACTGTATGATGAGTTTCCCCAGAATTTTATACCACATCTCAGGCGGGAATGTACATTTGCAAAATACACGCAACGAGCTGCATGAAGTCTGACAGAATTTGATAGAATTCTGAATGCCTAACATAATGAACTTAATTTAGTGTTTAATTTTGTAATATGTACATTCCATTTGAGGTTTGACTGAATTGACAGACCTAGAAATTTTTATTACCTTAACATCACCTAATTGCATATTATTCATTTAAAATGGAGCATGCGATTGCTGATTTGAATGTCAAAAATGCATTGAAACTATTTTCCTTCGTTAACTTTGTTAAAAAATTTGTTATTACAAAACCCATTTAAAACTTCTAAAATCGTACAATTTGTTTCTTTTTTGCAAAGAACATTCGTGTCATCGGCAAACAGAACCGTTCTTCCGTTTTTAATAGACACAACATCAATAGCAATGAATTCATTACCAATGAATGGGTGTTATCTAGGCCAAGTTTTGTGACTTATGTAGTGCATCTCATAAGTGACTATTTTTGTGCTAAATTTATTCAGAAAAAAAATTGACATTTCAACTGAAATGAACTTTTGAAGGGACAATGGCAATACTGAAACATTGCAATGGTAATTTTCAGTGAGCGGTCTAATAGAAATAGGAGGATCACATCATCACTGGAAATTTATTTTGTTACTTACCAGTTTTACCAATTATTGTTCTGTGTATCCATAAATGAGAATGCTTAACTTCATTTCAGTTGATTATTATTATTAGGAATGGATTAATGAAACACATATTAGGCTGAATTATCAGGTATATTTCTATAATAAAATATTCATAGACACGATCTTCCGTCTTGTATATCCATACAAAAATTCAACATCTTATACAAATATGATTGGTCCATATTTCTTGCTCTGTACTTCTATCGAGACTTAAATATAATTTCACGTAATACTAGAACAATGTAAAACACATTTATGAAAATATTCCAAAAAGAAAGTATTTAAATAGTACTAAAAATAACTAACCTCCGATTACAGTTAGGCCATCACTCTATGAGAAATAAAACAAGTTGTGCACGAGCTTAAAAAGTATAAATGTAAATGAATGCATTATTGAATATTGTCTTTGGCCTTATAGGCAATTTCGCTGTATTTTTTTAAAATTTTTTATTTGGAATACAGATTTTATGCATATATTTTGGGTAGTTAAATACAAGGGGATTGTCTAAGTCGCCACATCAAGTTTTCAGTTTGTTATATTTTCTTTTCCTAGTCTACAATAATTAACACATAAGGTGGTCCTCCATTATTTGTTTGTTTTTGAACAATGAACATTTTTAAATTTCAATAATTTATCAACTATCATTAAATATGAATTATATGCTGATTTTTTCTTGATTCATCCAGAAAATAGTATATGTATAAGGATATATTATATAACAATATATGAATCAGCTTGTAACAGGTGCTATATAAATATATGAATTTGTATATTTTATGACAGGTATGTTTCTGAATTAATGGAGCAAACATTGAATGTTAAGAAAAACATTTCTTTCCTTGTATTTTTCCAAACAGTATTAAGAAAGAAACATTATTTATTAGTATACTGTGTCAATGTATTTTCATCCACATTTCGAATGAAATTATTTTTTTACATGATTGTGACTGAAGATACCAAAGTATTGGATACATTTAATGAAAACCGTAACAGGTCATGAAAATATATGGTTTGATATTTGGAAACTCTTACGAGGAATGAATCATTTATCTTTTTTGCCACAATTACACACTGACGTAAAATTGTAAGATGAAACTTATATCTACGCTATTATGCCTTATACGAGATGAGAGTAGCAGGAAGACATTGGCAAGCTTGTGAAAGGATTTTTGATTCCACCTATGGATAAAATGCCCATCCAGGTCCCGCAATTCAAAAGAAACGCACGTTTCTTCTACTGAATACTTGTTTCGAATTTATTTCCCGCTACAAATGCTAATAAATTTTTTTCACAGATACGGTATGATGCAGTGTGAAGTATTTCACTGTTATCAAGACCTATTTAGGAAAATACATTACGAAGTACATTGACAACTCCCTTTAAAACAAGAATCGATTGAACGTGTAGTAACAGCGAAACGCAGCACTGAATTTTCGACTTCCTGTTCTTTTGAATGATTTGAGGTCTGGTTTCGGCGTTGTTGAAACGTTCAATCAAAGGCCTCTCAATTCCTCTTTGAACCCTAGCAGTACCAAGGGCGACAAAGTTTTGCCCACCCTTTTTAATTTTCGTAGTTCTGCGTATGAAATAAATATGTTTTGTTGATAAGATTTTTGTTTGTTACTATCGTTTTAAAGGACAACTACAACTCTATTTTTCAAATATTAGTGAGGCATATACAGTTTAAATTTAATTCTTTTCTGGTCGGCAATTTTGTCTCGGTGTTTTGTGTTTGTGAATTGAGTTCACCAAACAATGAGTGAGTGGAGTAAACGTGAAAGTAAAATTTTTTAACGACTAATTTTACAATGTCTTCACAATTTAATTTGACACGATTAAAACATATTATAAAAATATTATTATGCAAGTAAAAGTAATGTTTTACACTAAAAGTGGTAATTTAACATTTTTTCCGTAATACTGTTTTTATATATAACCAAAGAAGAGAGAAGAAACGCATAACGGTAACCGCCGGCGTCGGTTAAGGATTTAACATACAGCTGTCCGTCAGCAGTAATCGAAAAAAATGAGTTGTAGCAAAAGATTGTGCATGAGTACACTTATTGCAAGAAATGCTATTTCTTATTTATAAAAATTTTACATTTTCTTATAACAAGGCCGAATTACGACAAAAAATCATTGAACAGAGTCAAAGGGCCTAATGAATCTGCTAGGGCGAAGGGATCACGTGGAGGGCGTGAGGTGGCAAAGAGTCTAATCCTACGAAGCTACAAGCGCCGCTGGGCGGCTGCGCGGAATACTGTTTGGGACCCTGGAAATGAACACACGCGAACACATGGGCGGGCGGAGGCCTTCCCTCCCTCTTCCCCTCCCCCTCCCCCTCCCACGCCGCCAAGGAAACCAGACGCCATTTGGCTCTGGTGGTGGCAGGGAGAGGCACGACACCAATGGCCTTTTCAAAACATCGAGTTTTCTTATGAAACATCAATTAAATTAAGTTTGTGATGCTTGTAATTATTGTGACGTGTGATGTTTTTGTTGACTTTTGTCGCAATAGAAAATAAGTAAACTATATTTGTAAATATGCTTCCGGGCGGCTGAACCCCCGCTTGTGCCGACGAGGAACGTGGATGTTTTGCTTTTGAAGATGGATGTTTGGTTGGACCGTCAATGTTGCGTGGGCGGGGGTAGAGAGGCCGCTTCTTTACTTGGAGTGCACCAAGTTGAGGAACTCCTCCCGCGTCTTGGGGTCGTCCCGGAAGACGCCCAACATGGCCGACGTCACCGTCTTGCTGTTCACCTTCTGCACGCCCCGCATCACCATGCACATGTGCCTGCAACACGTTTACCATTTGTTTAGCATTAACATTGTTTAAAATTATTAAGAAATGAAGTTATTAACAAAGAAGAACATGTTTATGGGATTTATACGGGGTAGAGAGAAAGTTATGTGATGCTGCACGAAAAATTGGCGAATTTTCGGCAGAAAAACTCCTATTGCCGGGCCCCGGTAACGAAAACGTGGATAAATCCAGTTGCTAAATTTAAGGTAAAAATCCTCTGTCACGTGGTGTAGCCAAAAATCCATGGCTAGTTGGTCCTTGATACCGAAAAATCGAATTACGGCAAAACGTTTGTCTGCCCGTCCGCCCGTCTGCCTACAACGCTAGCGGCTAAACTATTCAGCAGACTTTCTTCAAAATTGATTTTTCTCACTCTATGTGGCTGATGCCTCGGACCCATGAATTTCAAACCGATATTTCAATTTTTTGGGTATTTTACTTCAAGTCCATGGGTCATTTTCGAAATAAAAAAAAATACTCCATCGCGTTTGATTAAATTTTATTGTTGGATAGTTTGAAAGACGTTTAAGAGATTGGAGTAGGTCTCATTTTCGTTAAAACCCCTTATTTTTCGAAAATTGCAAAAGTACAAAATTGTTTCGGCGTCTTCCTACAACTAAAATATCAAAGAATGAGTTTTCTCCGTTCATGAAATCTATTCGTTAAAGATAGATTTTGAAATAAGGTCAAGTACTATGTTTGGAAAATTTGAGCACTTTTCGCGAAAAAATGTTTCGCGTAATTTTACGTGAAAATACGGGGTAGAGAGTACGTGTTGTTTTAGCACCACTATTTTTCAAGAGTGTATTGCGTCTGTATTTTCAGAGTCTATGCATGTACATTCATGTTAATGAATCCTAGAGTTATGGAGAAATTGATTGCATTCAGAAACAAAAGGCCAACTTCAATATTAAATATCTAGTGTATGTTCGAAAAATATTTTTTCTTCTTTTCTTCAAAACTTTTTCTTCATACTACGCTTTGCCCGAAAAATGCAAACATTTTCCGAAACGATATAAAAAAAGGACTAAAGTATCTAATATGGAGAAATTGATTGCATTGAGAAAGGAATAACAAAAAATCGAAGATGTACGATACGTTGAAAAAATGAAATTTTGCATTTTTTTGAAAATTTCAGAGACCCCTGCCGTATCAATAATTAACGCTATACGTATTATTCGGTATTGTAGCAGAATATTTGCGTCATCTGCCGAATTCGCTGCGCGTGATTGCGTCATCTGCCCGGCTCCCCTCCCTCCCCCGGACTAGACGTTCCGACTATCCGCGGAAGCCGCGGAGAAACCGGCCGAGAATTATGCCGGGCCTGAGACAAGCGCCGGGCAGGTATCATAATGCGCCGCTGCCGGGCCGGCAGCGAGTCAGTTAGTAGAAGACGTGAGTTAGAAGTCAGTGGGTAGAGTAAGGCGTCAGTGGAGTGGCAGAGAAGCAGTCAGTCCGTCAGTTGTTCCGAAGTGGAAGCTGTCGCTCGTGAAATGTGCATTCGGAAGAGTGGTGAGCGCGTTTGAACAGCAGTCAGCTATCTGAAGTCTGCATGGAAGCTGAAGCTGTGAAGGGTGTGCATCGCGGTAACCCAGTTGTTGGCAGTGGGGGAAAACAGATCAGCCAGTGTGAAGTCTTGCAGTGGAAGCTGAGCTGTGAAGTGAGGCATCCGTAAACAGCAGTGCAAGTGGACCCTGGTGTGCCGCAGTGAAGTGTGGTCTGCGCAAGGAATTGTGGTCTGCGCAGGGAGATTGTGGTCTTGCAGGGAATTTGGGTCAAGTGCAGTGGACCGTGGACAGTGCATTGGACTGGCTGAATACTGTAGAAGAGAACTGTGTAAATAAATAGTGTGTAAGGAGTGAACTGTGTAAATAAATCATCAAGAGAACGAATCGTGTGTAAAAGAAAAATAATAATTGTATATATTTGTAAATAGACCAAGTAGATTTTAGTGTATAATTGTTTCCCGAATAAACGTTCTTTTTAAATAATATTGTGTTGGTTTTAATTCACCACGGAGAAACGTTACAGTATACTATTTCCTTAAACTCAATTTGAGCAAAATTAAACAAAAGAACTAATAAATAATATAAATAATAATAAAATAATAAATAATAAATAATAAATAAATAATAAATAATAAATAATAAATAATAAATAATAAATAATAAATAATAAATATAAATAAATAATAAATAATAAATAATAAATAATAAATAATAAATAATAAATAATAAATAATAAATAATAAATAATAAATAATAAATAATAAATAAATAAAATTAGAGCTGTTTTCCCGAAAATATTATTTGTTCTTTTATTCTCCCTTTCTCAAACTTTCGCAAAAAATACTAAAATTGAGGAAAAGTTATCTTTTGCAATTTACAAAAAATCCTGCATCCTGCACATTTACTGCAAGTAAAAGATCCTTAAGTCTACAAGAAGCCTCGTCGAATGTTTCGGCGCCCGAGAGATACTCGTAACTCTTTTTTCTTTGCCAGATGCTGAAAGGAGCGTAGCGGAATTTGCGGAGTCATGCGGAAGGGCTTGGAGGCGTGAGCCTCGCTACGATAAAAAGACATAATTGAATTGTAAAATAAAGCAGAATTGAATTGAATTGAATTGAAAGTGCTTACACTCCCTCCACCACGACCGCCACCCCCGCCGGCTGCACGGCCTTCGTGACGGCGACGGCAATCTGCTTGGTGAGGCGCTCTTGCACTGCAAAACACACACAAGTTTATTTTTATGTATATTTTTTTATTTTACTTAATTTATTTGTTTATTTTGAATTTGTGTTTTTTGTATTCAGTGAATTTTTTGTTCACTGTATAAAAGATTGTTTTACTTGAAAAAAAACAACAACACATGCTTATTGCCTTGAATGATAGTTTTACAATGTTAGAAATGTAATATAGAATAACTACACAACTAGCGAATCAAGAAAATATATTTAAAAATAATGTATTTTAATATCTAAATTTTACGAATTGATTTAGTAAAATAACACGTTGCTAAATCGTTGAAATCTATATTTTCATAAATCCTGAGATAAACAAGAAAAATTCTAAAATAATTGTCAGGTTCTTACCTTGTAGGCGTCTGCTATAGATCTCCACAATTCTGCAAGAGAAAGTGAAACATTATGAGTTATCTTGGAACCTCACTTCATTATTTTTTTTTCGTAAGTGAGAGGGAATTGTACACTCAAATATGGTTCAAGGTGGTTTCTTAGGAGAAACCTTGAGTGTCAAAGAATCGAAAAGTATCATGACATGCGTCCTGTGAAAAGAATGTATGTCAATGCCGGAGAGAAAGAGCCAAATGAAAGCTACTGGTAACGAGATAGAACAATAGAAATCTATAGAGTGGCAATGGTGCCCGCCATATTTGAAGCTTTTTGAAATGGCAATCTCATGTTTTCTGTGAGGAACATCAGAATGTTCGTGTAATGATGAATTCAATCGAAGTGCAGTTAGAAAAGAAGTAATATTTAAAACATGTTGAGGTTAGTGTAGATTAATTTAAAGAATATTACGTTTAATTTTGTCTGTTCGTAGTACAAATTAATTTTTTGAGTTTTCTTCGTGACACAATTTTTTTTAAAAAATGTCGTACGTTTTGATTATTCATTACTAAAACTTTAAATGAAATTGATATCGCTACGAAAATGTGGTACGTAAAAAAATTTGAGAACAAACCGCGGACTTCATATGAAAATAAATATTTTAAAGAATTTTTCATTACTATATTGATACATTCTAACGTAATAAATACACCATTACCAGTTCCTACAGATTGTCAATAATAAATATTGACTAAACTGAGTGGAAATTCACTAACCGTTAATTAAATTATTAATTATGTAAATATTAATATAATTATACATTAGGCAAAAGTAAAGTAAAGTAAATTATCCCCTTCTGCTTAAAGTAGTTCTGTCGCTTCTATTTGTGCAAATTAAGGGACCAATAAAAGAAGAGCACTTTAATGTCACATACCTACGAACACACCCAAATACCATGTAACGCCCAAATCGTGTAATTTTAAGCAGGAACCCGTTGCAACACTTATGTTTGTTTTGCCACAGGAAAACGTGGTGGACAATAGTGCAAAGTGATTCGTACAGGGGCGCTGTATTTGCACACGATTCCTCTCCGTATAACTCAAGCTGAACAGGTACCTGGCGAGTTTGCTGAGGCCGAGGATCTTGTTGCGCGGCAGGTAGCCGATGGACACCTTCCCGTAGAAGGGCACCAGGTGGTGCTCGCACATGCTGAACATCTCGATGTCCTTCACCACCACCATCTCGTCGTGCTCCTCGTCGAAGATGGCGTCGTTGAGCACCTCTGCAACAGCGGAAGGCGCGCGTTAAGCTCTGTCCAGGCGGGTTTCCGGTCATTTGGACTGGCAATTGTAGACAATTATTGATGGCAAACCAAATAGGGAGAGGATGTTGTGGAAGGCAAACAATAAGGGGAAATAATCTGCATTCATTTCACAAACGTCGGCTAACTTTTGCTTTTGCTATTGAACTTATACCGCCACGGCCGGGATAAGTTTTAAGCTCCCGGCTGGACTCTTGACATGTGTGATAATATATTGCATGTAAAACTGTGTTTAGAGGGAGAAGAGAGAACATGGATGTGGAAGGAGAGATAACGCGTGGTTAACATCCCGTTTGCTAGGGCACTGCAAATTTTTGAAATTTTTTGAAAGAAAGAAAAAAAAACGCGAAAAACTACCGATCAGAGCAGATGACTGCTCGAATTTTCCTCCAGACAGCGACTGCCTCCTGGCCACTGCAGAGCTAACGGTTGCGACTGACCCAGTGTTGCTGTAAGAGGTTAGAGGGGTTTGGGGCGTCGGCTGCAATTACGTCTCTCGGTGGATGGGTGGGTGGAGGGATGGCGTAAGGGGCGGTTGGAGAAAGACTGAAGGGGGCTGAGGAGAACCAGTGGAGAGAGTGCTGGAGGGAATGCTGGAAGGGTGGCTGGAGCGGTGACTCAAGAGCAAATGGAGGGCCGGCTTGGGAGGGTGCTGGAGGGGTGGCAGGAGCGGTGACTGGAGGTGCTGGAGCGGCGGCTAGAGTGGAAGTGAGTCGCCCCATGGGAGGCCGCGGTCGCGCGGAGCCGAGTAGATTGGAAACTCGAGATCTTTCAAGAGGCCTTCGGGCGATGTATTCTCAAGATAATTGCTCTTTCCGACTAATTGCCTGGGCGTAGCGTCGAGAAAGAGCGTTAAAACTAAGATTGTCACACTCTTCTAAGGCTCCATTTAATTATATGTTTTGTTTGTCATGCTAAGAAGCTTCGCGTGCTTTGAGGAGCCAAACGCTACTGCTCATAAGTTCATAGATTACTCAGTATGCTATAAACGATATTTGCAAAATGTACGGAAACATTTTTGACGATAAAAGTTCAAAAAAGAATCTTTTAATCGAAGTTAATATTAGACATATTTTATTAGAACACCGAATAATTCAGATATTAGTTATAGAGATTCTATTCACAACTTTCTTTGAGATTTTGCTATTTTATCGGACCTTATTTTGTACTAGGCAGATCTTCTGAAATATATATACACACATCATTGTTTATGATTAATACTTATTGGCATACTCAATGATTTGTAAGCCAAGCCACTAACTAAGATACTTACATAAATAGACAGGAACATACAACATATTATGTTGACATACGATAACTGGCGTACGTATCATCTCCAAGTTTATCCTTAGATATCGGTATGTCACAGAAATCGTAGACTAAAACGCAAGATATTTTTACAGAATATTGATTCAGTAGTCAACAGTTAAGCTGTTTAGTCGTGGTCTTCAAAATATATACAGAGTGTTTGAAAATAAATGTTAAATTTCAAGAGTATACAGAGAGTAAAAATTTATCAGTTTTTGACTGAGCGTAAGTCACTGCGGCAATATACCAGGCTTGTTAAACTGTTCAAGCAATAGGTCGCGTAAATAGAGTAGTGGTTACAGCAACTAGGCGTAAACTAGGAGACCCGGGTTCGAACACCGACCGGGGTGATAATTCTTTGAATAAATTTAATGAGAATAAGGCGAGGTATAATATTCAAATAAAGAAGTTACACATGTGCCTGATTGTTTGACAACCGTCATGCACTGGTGTTTGGTAGGTCACGTTATCAGTCACATTGTGATTACCTGCTAGACACTAATGTGTTAGTTGTCGATCACTTAATGTCAAATGCTTGTCAGAGGGGGATATGACCCTAGTGTAATTTCGTTATGTTCGTTGTCAAAAAAGTGATTATTTTCGAGACTTCCATATGCCCTGCAAATTTATAACATGTATTCTGTGATGTCTGCGCACATTGGTACATTCTTAACGCGTAGCAAATGGATCCACTAGGACGCTATATTGGAAATGTTGGCAAAGGCAGAGAGCGTGGAGAGGCGAACGCCGAGGGAGCCGTGTGCAAAAGGCCGAGCGCGAAGGCGGGGAGGCGTCATGGAAGATCGGGGCCTTCGCCCACCGCGAGGGCCCTTATTCGCCGCGGCCGAGCGGCCCACTACAAAGGAGAGCTGCCTGCGCCCGACAGCCGCCCAGTCCACCCACCCTCGGCCCGGCCCCTGCCCCGCCCCCGCCCTTGCCCTCA
>BOPP01000078.1:3195122-3207612 GCA_017312745.1 Gryllus bimaculatus | reverse complement strand
GCCGCTGAGCTGAGAAGAATTGAAAAAAGGCGAAATGCAATTTGGGAACTGCAGGGTAAAGACGCTTTCCGAAGAAGCCATTTCACTGGAACACCCCTTTCTTCGTCCTCTTGATCCTCGATGTCCTCTTGGGCGATCATCGTCCGCGGACTTCGAGGTCCTCAGAGATGGAGGATGAGTGGGAGGGGACGGCGCTGTCGAGGACAGGCGATAAATTTTAGACGCTTGCGTTGATCGCGACATAAATCGAAGTGGGTAATCATAACGGACATTCGCAAACCTTTTGACAAGGAAGTGGGTGAGGGTTAGAAGGGTCTGTTAAAGCTGAGGTATCAGGAATGGAAATCTCATCTCCGTGTCGTAGGTGATAACTACGTATCTCTGGCATTTATTAATGTTTTCTTTTGAAGGTAATGGTGGAAGTTTTGATAGTTACTGAAATATTTTCGGGGATAGAAATGCATGTTTTTTGTCAGTACTAAAGTTAGATTTGTCAAGAATTAAGGAGAAGACTCATTGTAACAAGTAGTCGCGCACCTATCTTTTATATACGGATTTTTTTCAGTGTCTACATACAATTCTCTCTCCAATTTTATTTTGTGCGCTAATTTTATTGATAAGTCGATAATGTAAACATATCATCACCTCTGAGTGTCATTGCAAGGAAACAACAGCGAAACGGGAATATTCTTTATGATATCCTCAGCGCCCAACATTTTCGTTCACATCTAAGATTAACGCTTTCGACTTGGAGTGAGTTATGGAATATGAGGCACAGAAAATGGGAGAACCCCGGGAAAGTCCGTTGCAAAGTCCGTTTTGTCAATAATGGATTTTCCAAGCATTGGAACTCCGGTAGTGAGAGGTGCGCGTTTGACCATTACACCACACATCCACCAAACGGCAGGGGAGATAAGACTCGTGGGTGCGGTTGTGTGAGTGAAGTGAAAGGGATTAGCTGGGAATGGGTGAGGGATAACTGGATTAGGTGGGAAGTGTGGGTGAGAAAAAACCGTCCGCGGATGCAGTCGTGCGATTGCCCACTGCGGGTCCCGAGGGCTGACGAGGCAGCTGACCGCCGGAACAGCGCGTCGCTGCTGGGGCGAAGCGACGCGATGGAGCGACTCGTTTCACGGCGCGTAACCTCGTTAGCAGCGTCAACCTGTTGCCCGGTCGCCATGGCGACCGGGCGCTCCGCCACATCGATTGGCCCAATCGCAAGCATCGCCCCTCCTCCCTCCACCCAGCACAGGGGGACGAGATCCGACTAGTATCTGGCGCTCAATGAAACTCGCGACCGAACTAGAAATATAGCTTCATTTATTCTTTGGCAGGTTTTACAGAACGTTATTAAAAAGCAACTATGAAATCCGTAGTTATTTTGCCGATGTAAATACTTTTCTATGAGAGCGAAAATTAGAGAGAGTATTACAAGTTTCCAACTACGACAAATGTCAAATGTCAACCACGCTTGTTAGTGCCTTTATTCTTAATTTAGCGTTCATGATACAGGCGGTCAGAGATGGAAGTGAGTGTTAAACGCCTGCATAATATGAACGTCGGTACGTCCTGCTTAATAGCCTCTGCGCTATTGTCGCGTTTTGCTGTCAGTCGTAAACGTTTTACTGTACACGCCACTCATTCGTCAAGGAATTTTACCACCTTAGCATGAAAAAATCGAAACATTACACCCTTGGCGGGGGACACTATTGTTCTATGCGTGTTTACGTGTTCGCGCTCAAAAGTGACAACTGCGATGTGACGTAATCAATAGACATTCTAGAGACATTGCGCCAACACATCCGCACGCAGCGTCATCGGATTTTCACTGTGGTTTAAATTTTGCGATCGATAGGACCTTGAAAAAATAGCCTTCCTATTGGATGTAAATATATGTTGAATTACATAATTTTAAACCTTAATTACTTAAAATTTTAAACTTAATAACCTTTAAAACTCTGAATTTACGGGTGCCAGATAAGCTTTATAAAATTTACGTTTTACAACAGAATACCGAAAAATCACTGCATGCAACAAGCATATACAATGTTTCTGAATAAGAGAGTAGTTTATAGTGCCATCTCGGTCATAATGGGAGGGAGAAAATTTGGTCTCAGGGGGTGAGTGAGTAAGTAAAAATTTAGGTGTCCGAACGCCGTCCCATGTATGCGTAATGCATGTTATAGGCGGAAGGTGGCGGTGTTACTGGCCCGAGGTATGTCGACTTGCCTTCCTACAGGTATCTCCTCACCCGACAAGCTCCGAGTGCTCGACGGGTCTCCCGACACAAGTGGTCGTGTAGCGCTTGTAAGTGTGTATGTGCTAGGAAAAGGATAGGACAAGAGTGAGAAAAATAAAATCACTTGCGGCCGGTGATCACTTTGTTGACTGCTCCGGCATTCGCCTTGGTTTGATCAAGAAAACCTATGATAAGCCGGCCGCTAGAATTCTTCTCAAGTTGAGTTCGAACCCAAGAGCCTGCCAGTGAGACACGAGGCAACTGAGTGGCAATAGTTGTCCCTGCGCCATCCCGGCCGTTCCTTTAAAACGTCCATCTCAGCCGTGGTGGGTGAAAGAGGGGTTTGTACCGCATTGGCCCGAGGCCCGCCTGACTGCGGGGTCAGGGCGGGTGCGAGGGCGGCGGCGAGGGTGGGCGGGGCGGGGACGAGGTCGGGGCGAGGGCGAAAGCGAGGACGGGGACGTGTCGGGGCGCGGAGAAGGAGAGGGCCAGGGCTTGACCTTTCACTTTTTGTTACCCGTGAGGGGATCGCCCGACTGCATCCCAAGGTCAGTTTTCCCTCACCCCCTCCTTCCCAGCTAATACCCTGTCACTTTTGGATACCTATGAGGGAATCACCGGACTGCATCCCCGCCAGATTTCCCTCACCCGCGCTTCCCAGCTAATTCCCTTACTTTTTTGTTACCCGTGAGGGAATCGGCCGAATGCAACCCTACCAGTTATCCCTCACACACTTCCCAGCTAATCCCCTTTCACTTTTCGTTAGATGGGAATGCAATATAGCCCGTTTCCTCACTATATCGTGTTTTCGTTCATCGGATAATTGAGATGAAGTACAAATTTTAGTTTCCATTCATAAGTAGCGGAAATAGGTGGTCTTGTACACTTTCGGAGAAAATAGCAAAACAGGTGGACATGGCAGAATCTTCAAAAATGTGTATGTTAAATAAGCGGAGTAAGATGATGCCCCTGATAGATGGTTTCAAAGTTTGTTTCTACAAACTTCTAAGTGTGGATTTCGGTGTTGGCGGCAGTGCCCTAAAAGGACATACAAATGTTTATTGAAAACGCAGAAGTTGATCAATTAAAATATATCAATATATACTCGGCTGACCACAGTAAACGTACAAAGGAGTTTAACAAAGAGGGAAACGGAACGAGATGTAGTCGGACTGTCTTTTTGGGAAGGTAGGTAAACGGCTTAAAAAAATAGCTGCAGTCGGTATACCCCCGACTTTGGTGGATGTTTCACGGTAACTAGGTACCTTCATCGAATTCAGTCGCTTTCTAGAGGAGAATTAAACAGGTGGGCTACTCTGATCGGTAGTATTCCTCTGTTTCTGCTATCGATACCACTCGAAATCCTAAGTAGATCTCTAACAAACGGGGCACGGACTGAGTGCGATCTTCCCTTTATCATCACCCATATTTTTCCCTTATACACACACGGCTTCGTGCACTGCCTATCACACGTGTCCTGAAACCAATCAGGAACTTAGGGCTTGCCCCGGCTGAGGCGGTGCTCCACTGAGGGAAATACCCGGATGGGAATATCCTCCGCATGCCGACGCTTAGCGACGGCACACACGTTCTAGCAGGGTGATGTATTATGCAGTTTCCCGGGCAACAACACACATGCGGAACTAATGACCAAAGTAGATGGCGCGTCCAGCAAAAATAAATAAAACCTGACGTGAAGGTCGGCGCCGGATGTCACGTTCCAGGCGAGGGAGGAGGTACGCTACCTTACGTCTTGCACGAGTAGGAAGTAGTTCAAGCGCCGGGAGACGCTAAACACTGTCGCATCCCTTCACTCGCGCAACCGCACCCAAGAAGTCTTATCCCCTCCTCCGGTTTGGTGGATGTGTGGTGTAATGGTCAAACCGCGCACCTCTCACTATCGGAGTTCCAATGCTTGGAAAATCCATTGCTGACAAAATGGATTTTGCAACGGACTTTCTCGGGGTGGTCCCGTTTTCTGTGCCTCATATTCCATAGCTCATTCCAAGTCAAAAGCGATAATCTTAAATGTGAACGAAAATGCTGGGAGCTGAGTATCATCATAAAGAATATTCCCAGTTTCGCTGTTCTTTCCTCGTAATGACGCTCAGACGTGATGATATGTTTACATTATCGACTTATCAATAAAATTAGCGCACAAAATAAAATTGGAGAGAGAGTTGTATGGAGGACACTGAAAAAAATACTTATATAAAAGATAGGTGTACGGACTACTTGTGACAATGAGTCTTCTCCTTAATTTCTTGACAAATCTAACTTTAGTACTGACAAAAACACTGCATTTCTATCCCGAAAATATTTCAGTAACTATCAAAACTTCCACCATTACCTTCAAAAGAAAACCATTAATAAATGCCAGAGATACGTAGTTATCACCCTACGACACGGAGATGAGATTTCCATTCCTGATACCTCAGCTTTAACAGACCCTTCTAACCCCTCACCACCACTTTCCTTGTCAAAAGGTTTGCGAATGTCCGTTATGATTACCCACTTCGATTTATGTCGCGATCAACGCAAGGCGTCTAAAAATTTATCGCCTGTCCTCGACAGCGCCGTCCCGCTCCCACTCATCCTCCATCTCTGAGGACCCTCGAAGTCCGCGGACGATGAGTCGCCCAAGAGGACATCGAGGATCAAGAGGACGAAGAAAGGGGTGTTCCAGTGAAATGGCTTCTTCGGAAAGCGTCTTTACCCCTGCAGTTCCCAAATTGCATTTCGCCTTTTTTCAAATTCTTCTCAGCTCAGCGCAGTTAATTTTTCTCGCTGGTCTGAGCCCCCCCGTCCTCCCTTCCCCCCGCCAGACCACGATTAACTGTCGAGTGCCCTTCCACAGCACTCGCCACGTCCCTCGCAAAGCGGGGGTTCATAGACAGCGTTGCGTAAGGCACCCTCCGCAAAACACAGAATCCTTAGGTCTTTTACGAAATCTGTAAAAAATATTGATAAGTGAGAATATAATTTTGAAGTATTATATTATTATTTTATTTACATTGATTATTTAAAATCGAACACCAGGAAACTGATCTCAGTTTTGTAATAAGAGTTATGTGTTTTCTAATTGTGTGATTTGTGTAACATGAGTTCTAATTACTCTTAGTGTTAATCCTCTGAATAATTATCCATCGATTATTAAAATACAAGTTTTCTAATAATAAATGCATCACTATTATCAATTATTATCAATTTCGTAATAAGAGTACCAAGTCTAACTAATAAGTCAGAAGTGTTCTAATAATTCATGGTTTCTTACTAACAACTAGTAACTCAGACAACTAGTGACTTTTCGCAGGATGAATACTCAATTTTACAAACTGGATGAATAATTGTACGATGTTATTGTATGACACATACGATGTTATCGTATGTTATCGTACTTGATTAATCAATTAGTTTTACAATAAGTCTTTCTTGACTCATTTTGCTCAGACATCAATGCGCATATTCTAAAACTGGCAAAATAAAATGAATATATTAAAACTTCTGTCATTTTTGAAACGGACTGAACATACGTCTGGAGATAATTCTCATCTGGTCCCTGATTGTATGTAGCTTAAGAAAGGGAGAAAAACGAATGATTGATTGTGTGCAAGGTTTTTAGCATCTGGAACTATCTCCTGTTTCTACAATCTAAATATCTCTACTGACTATCCCTCTTTTCTTTACATCATCTATGCATTGAGATCTACAAACCATCACCTTGAACTTAAATCGCTCCACAACTTCTCAATAAATCTTAATATTATTGCAGATGTTCTAAGTATCTTCAAAAAATCACGTTATTGCGACAATGACGAAGTGCACGTAGCCTATAATACCATTTAAATTTATTGCAATCCTCTTACCTCTTACGGCTTACGCGATCTCATTTTTATGCGTGGGGTTACTGTCGAATCGATCTGCGCTGGAAAAATAAAGGACTGAATCGTGCTGGTCTCCAAGAAAGCACGCCCGCCCGCGGAGGAATATAAAAAAAGGCACAAGGCCTTAAAAGGGGGAACAGGTAGGCGTAGAAGAGAAGAAAAGATGTCCGATTGAGCACGGAAAAGGAAATATTGTGGTTGTTCACTTACATAGTTTATATTCATTGAGTTCGTATATTTCAGATCAAGAAAAAAGATCCTTCTAAGTTGTGTTTGGGGCGTGGAGGAGGGATCTTCCAGAAGTACCTCAATCCTTCCGTTATCTCTTGGCCTGATCGGTAACCGTGTGTTAGGTCCGTGTGCAGTCTATGTTTTATTGAGGAGCTGGCTCCGTACATACAAAACTCGTCCATCCACGACAACGGAACACGGCCGGGGTTGGTCACGCGTATCTACGCTCGGAGTGAGCGTGGGGGCTACCTCGCCGTCGCCTTTGAGTACCCAGCGTGGCAAACTACCGTGTAAGCCACCGCACAGCGATTAATGGTGATGCACAATGGAAATGGGCGAGGCATAATGCTAAATGGAGGTGATTTGTTGAATCTTTGACGTGGTGTCGAAATGCAGGGTAGCGGGCAGCAGTAGAGAGCTCCGCTGTGTATGTGTGAGGGGGGAGGTGCCCAGACGCAGCCAAGAGCGGAGGCGTCCGCGACCTCTGGGGGAAGCGCCGGGGCACACTTTTAACGAAATTGCCAGCGCCCCTGCACCCGCCCCCTCCTTGCCATCTCCTCCACCCTGCTCCCATCTATGCTTTCCCTCAGCCCACGCCAGCGCCTCCGCCTCCCTCTCCATCCTCAAGATCACCCCCGCCATCGCCATCTCCACCGCTCTGCCCCCGAGTACGCCTCCATCTCCGACTTCGCCAACGCCCTCGCCATCGTCGTTGCCATCCCTATCACTCCTTCCCTGCCAACCTCGCTGGCGCCCCCGCTTTCGCCATCGTCACAGTCCAGCCCCCGTCTAAGCCTCCACCTCCGCCCATACCAACGTCCCCAACCCCGCTCACCGTCTTCGTCGTCTCTACCGCCCTACCTACGCACTCCCCTCAGACCTCGTGTAACGTTTCAGTTATAATTAACGAATATTGCTCGTCACATGTTTATTAGGATAGCAACGTTAGTTACTGATGGCGAGAGAGAGAATTTGTTATGTACGTCAATGATTTTTAAAAACATTCTGAAATTCTAAATGCAGAAGAATAAAAAAATATCTTGAAAGTCATGGAATATTCAAGTGCATTGTAATAAACACGTTCAAAGACTCTACGGCATGTTGTTTGAAAGTATTCTGAATGTTATGCGTTGAACTGTGAAACGTTACACTCGACAGCACCCCCGCAACCGCTCCACCCGCTCTCCACCGCAAACGCTGCCAATGCCACCGCCACCTTCACCACGGCCAACCCGTCTCCCAACCTCCCCTCCAGCACCGCACCATCACCGCCTCCCACCCCCGCCCTCAAGGAGCCCCATTTCCTCCCCGGCGCACGCGCTGCTTTGTTCTGGTAATCGCTGCAGCCTTTTGTAGCGGCTCCGCAATTATGGCGACAGTCGGAGGCGCTGCAGATCTCTCGAGTTTCTTTAGCAGATGTGGATTAACCTCAGATTTATAATCTTTAATTGGGGAGAGGCATGCGCTGGTCACTGACTCGCCTGTCCCAGCGGGGTCTCTCCCAGGGGCGGTTGCGTTGGTCGCTTCTTGTTGAGCGATTTATATTACTTTTAGCATTTAAACATTACACAAATGGTCGAGACATGTATTTCAGGACATGGAACTCATATTTTATTTTTTTTATCAATACAATGATTACTTATTTTTTAAAAGAGTTTATCAATTTCAACTTTGCTTTGTAATACAACATGACACATAAGTCTTTAAAGATAATACAATATATTAGTGGTAACGAAAATGAGACGACAGATGTGATTAGACGGTACTGTGATTAAGAAATGAATAACAATTTAAAGATACAATAGCATCTTTTATCGTAAAGTTCGAAGAATTTGAGAGACATTTTAGCTATTACGTGACAGTGAGCAAGAATATCTTAACGGTAGTCCTTTCCGCAAAGGCACACGCAATCTATAACATGAACGTTTCAGTATTTTTCAACCTATGTGTGGTGTGTTCCGCAATCTTCTCCATTGTCTGAATAATTATTGAATGTCGGTTTGGACGCATTGGGTAAAAGATGAGATTTTTTCCTTCGTCAGAAACAATTTTGACACGATTAGAAGTATAAATTAGTTGATAAACAACAAAGAGCTAAAGTCGTAAAATATATGCTCCAGCGGATGATAGAATAAAAACAGATGACGTGCACATTCTTCAAATACGCCACAAAATTGTTAACAAATATTTTCGGACTTAATACACAGACACACAAAAAATAAGATGTGAGGCCTAAAGAAATGTCACATGTTTGTCTATATATGTCGACACCCTGAACCTGAATGGAAAGCCAGAATTGCGCCATCAATTTCCAGTTTTTTAAAATGGTAATAAACCACCATGATATTGTAATTTGTAAATTTGACGGAGCTTTCTCTCGTTAACACAATCTGGAAGGTGATGGCGCAATTCTGGCTTCGGATTTGAGTTCATCGCGTCGACATACATAGAGAAACATGTGTCAAGTTTTGGGTCTAACAATTTTTTTATAGTGTGCCTGTGATTAATGGATTTATACAGGTGAGTCAATTTAGTTATACCCTCTTTTAGCCCTCAGTTAGGTGATCGAGTGTTTCCTATAGTATTTTCCTGAGAAATACTTTGTTTCAGCGAAGCAGTTCCTTGACGATTTCTTGTTTTATACAACGTCAAGATGGTTGCGTCTATGGTGAATGAAAGCGCCGAAGACAATTCTAAGTATTGGCAAAGAAACATTTTACATTTTTTGGTTGCAACCAAAGTAAAGCGCAAAATTGTGAATTCTTAGCTCACCACCCCGCCGTCAGATTTGCAGTGCACTCGCTGTTTTTAAACGACGCTAATCATCTCCCAGTCTATCATAGCGCTTTGAGTTATAGAAATGAGCACGAAGTTGCGTTGATATAACGAAGTCACAATATCGAAAAATAAATAAACAAACAAAAACACTGTCTACAGAAATCTATAATTCTGCGTCCAAACCGATAAACGAATTATATTAATTGATAATAGTATGAGGAACATGCTGTTGAACTGCTTTACTACCCGAAATGACCCATCCTGTGCATTGATCATCTGAAAACACCGATTGATTGCGACCAGTTTGATGCCTGCAAACTTGCAAAGGGATAGCTTTTTCCATTTATTCCAACTTATGCTTACTGATACTTACTGTTTAGATAGGAAATCTGAAGTTTCTGAAAACCTTCTCTTTCGAAACACTCATATTGGTCTTTAATAAATGAAAACGTCTATTAAACTCTCAAGTATTTTCATATCGTAAAACAACAAAAATTAAAAAAAAATTCGACTATTTGCTTAAAATTATTTGTATTCTGATATAGTTACAATCTTTAGAGCATCTATAAACAGCGCTTTCCAATTACGTATTTTAGTTCTGAATGGTTATTTCTTCGCCTTGCTCGGTTGTCTGCAAAGCATGATTGTGCAACTGGTTGCATAACACGAGGCGCAACATTGTGCTGTGAGATTCCTTCGTAGAAGACGATCTGCATTATTTTCCGTTGCCTGCACCGCGAGGAAGAAAGATTTAAAGAGACATCTAATTTTTGGATGTGAGAAGATATGTCTCTTGATTTCCACGAGAATACACCTTATGTAAAACATACTTCCTTTTTGGTGATCGTAACCTTAAGATATGTCTGATTCACTAGTCCGTGATGAACTCATACGTTGTCTCCAAAAACTCATACATTACGTGCGATATGCTTGTTAAGACATGAACCATTAATGCTTCCACACTGGACATATTGAAAAAATAATCACTGAAGAATTTTATTATAAACAAAATAATTTGCAAATCATTTAATTTGGAAAACTATTATTAAGTTATCTACTAAATACGATAATAAAATGCTATCTGGATTAAAAATTTCAAAGTTGTCGGAATTCATTTTACGAAAAATCAATTTTTTCTCTTAACAAGAGTTCATATGATATACCTCGTTGTTGGATCGAAAAGAAATTCTAGCTAAAATATGGTATTTCCATATAATAATAACTCCAACAAATGCAACGACGAGGATGAATTATTATTTTCTATTTGATTCGCCCAGTGCTACAGGCAACTTTTAGTCATTCCATCTGTTCTATTTACCTCATTTCTTACCATTTTTCAAAATTAATGGTACGTTTCCCCAATTTTTAAAAGTCACGATCTGTCCTTTTCGATTTCCCGTGAGGTTCCTTTGGAGAAATGTTTCGACAGCGAAGAAGGCAGAGCGAGTGGGCGTTGGCGCCGAGGCGAGGCGAAGCGAGGGTTTGAGCGGAGGAAAGTTACAGAAGTCAGAGCGAGCGAGGGAGGCGCCTTTTCGCAACGAACGCACTTGCCGCCTCTTCGACTTGCAAAGCACCGCGCTCCCTTCCCCCCTTCTCCCTTCTAGCCACGCGCCGCCCCCTCCACGCGCCCTCTGGAAAGGAGCCCGGTGCGAGAATTCACGACTTGCGCCGATCACTCTTCAGTTTTGCATTCTCCAGGCCACCCCCTCCCCTGCTCCCAAAGCGCGTATTTCCCTCGATGACTGTCTCGACATGACACTCATTTTGGGTTCGTTTGGAATCTCGTTCCTTACGTCAGTCAGTTGTGAAAGAACTTGTGCATACATGTGGAAAAGGTTAGGCAAATATCAATGAAGTAGAAGTATTAATATCTTTATTAATAATAGTAATAGTAGTAGCCAACTAAGATCTCCACGAAAGAAACGGTCAGTGTGGCAGGCCCGGGAATCAAACCCGAACCTCCGACTGCAAAGTCAGCGCGTTACGCACTGAGCCACTTTTATCGTTTCTGTGTAATTTCAATATATATTTCTTTAAATAAGTATGTTAAAATAAAAAGAAATTTAATAATATTCAATGAGGCTGTTCGGCCAATTTTAACAGCCAATCAAGTATTGGATTAGTCACTAATGTCATTATATAGATGGACTGCAAATAAGACTCCATTGACGTTTGTACTCGTAAACCGAAACTGCAGCAGAGATTTCTAATCAACGGAGTTTATTTGTTTCGTGCCATGTGATGTTCTCAGTCACATATCACACATGTTGGGAGACAAGTCGGAAGTATAACGTTTAACCAGCCTGGCCGGGCCTGCTTCGTGAGATTCTTGCGGAAAACCAGGCAGGGCGACTTGCAAGTAGGCGCCGGGTCTCACATTGCAGCGGGGGAGGAACGCCACCACGACTCCACTGCACCAAGCACTGCCTCACCGGGACGAACGGCCCAAGTAGTTGAAGCGCACGAAACACGAAATATTCAATCATTCAGTCACTCCTGCTCCACGGATTATTACCAGCAAAATATTCGCAGGTCTCCAATTGATGTCAGTACAGTGCCTCTGACCGGGTGGTTCTAGCGTTAGAGTCTAGACGATTGCAAGATTTTCGTCACTGTCTGCTCAACTAGGTCGAATTCAGCTACTGACTGGATTCTAGCGACCGGCTGCTACGATCGGTAGTTTTCCGTGTTTTTTCGGCCGCGCGCGAACATTCTTTCCCCTTCCTTGCTCTATCCTCACCCCTATATTATACACACTTACAGTCACAAACATAACACTACATACACATATATCGGGAGACCAGTCGCGAGCGCAGTGCTTGTCTCGGCTGGAGCGGTTCACCTCTGGTGGGAGATACCTGGTTGGAAAAGATCCCCATAAGCCGACGTATAGGATCTCGTCAGCCAGCGGGGCAAGATTACCGCCACCTCCCATGATAAAAACAAGCGATATACTTACGGGACTAATGAACTTATCGGATGACGAGCCGGGAAACACTAATCAATAATACAAGTCTGCTCTTAGTTGGTAAAACTAAAAAAAAAAATGCCGTGATTTTCAGTGTCTAAATTTTTTACTGCTACCTCGATGTTAATGTCTTAAACGTTGACTCGCCCGTAATCACTAATCAATCAATCAATCAATCCACGGATTCTTTCAGAATGACACGAAATGCATTTCATCCGCCGCATTTGATTCCCCAGCGCGCAACTCCAGCTACGACTTGCGCGTGCCCCGTAGGCGCCGGCGCGGATCCCGAGCGGTGGGAGGCGGCGGGTGGGGCGGGCGTAGAGGGCCACTCCACGCGGATGGAGGAACCGTGTCTGCGGGGCGGTCACGCCCAGCGCTCTTCGCCCC
>BOPP01000078.1:3183161-3195109 GCA_017312745.1 Gryllus bimaculatus | reverse complement strand
CGTCTTGACCCACTTCGAACGCGCCCCCGCCGCCCGCATTATGAGACGTGTGTAATGAAGTGCTCAAGCGCTCCCCGTCCCAAGGAGGCTCTCCCGTCTTATTGCGCTCGCAGAAGGCAAGGCGACTCGAGCGTCTCCCTCCCTCCCTCCCTCCCTCCGATGCGCATTGAGGCGACTGCGAATGGAGATGGCCTGGAAAGTCAGAGAGCTTCCAATTTCTCTGTCGCATTTCTCTTAAATCTCTTCCGACTATTTCCTCCATTTGTCATAATCTATAGAATGACTCCGAATAAATGATGCAAACTTCTAGGACAAGTAGGGGATCGAAGATAATCACTTTCCCCCAGAAAGCCTCTGGTAGGAAATTTCATATAATGAATGTAATTTCGCCCTGAAGAAGGTCAAGGCATTTCTCTTTGAGGAAGGTTGCAGAATGGGGGTCTAAACGTTGACACCTGTTCCTTGGACGCGGTGTCTCCCTGCCAAGTAGCTATTGACTTCGACTGCGGAAGCTTACACTTTCACATAATGAAGTTATACAGGTGATACTTGTCTGCCTCTGGTAGTTGACACATCATGCACTGGTGACTCGCAGGTCTAGTTCTGTCGCAGTCAAAATTATTTGCGTCCCTGCTGAACACAATGGAATATAGCTTGCCTAACACTCTGTTACAAATGCCACATGTGTCACTTAGTTGTATGAAACTTACTACCACATGTTCATTGACAAACCGTGGTTATCTTCGACCAAACCTACATGCTCTAAAAGTTTCTAACATTTATTTTCACCAAATGATTCCTTCGTATTCTAGGACCGAAGAAGAAATTTAATGAGCTTCGCGAAATTATCACCGCGTTAGCATTGTATCGTCTTGGATTGAGTGTGCGTTTAAGAGCTGACAGGAGTTGTACTACTGAATCAATGATGCGCTCTGGATTGGAACTCTAGAGCCCTCATTCTACACTGATCAGTCGTTTCCTTATCACTTCCAGGTGAATACTGCCACCCTTCCTTAATCGAACTTTCTAGAATGAAGAAATAGAAAGCAATATTGAGAAGCCGCGTAAGATATTTTTGGTATTCGTGAATAAAGTGCGTAGCTATTGAAACAATGTTAACCCAGAAGAGAGCCGCAAGAGTATTCAAAAATATTTGCTCTCACGAGTTTGTAAACAGAAAGAGGCGTGAAAGAGAAGATTCAATTACAACCAACATTTACTTTTGTCATCGTTTGAGAGTAAGTTCGGAACAAACAGTAGAAGAGTACATAACAGGTTATTCGTGGTAATCGATTTTCTGTTGATCGCTGCGCGAAGTCCCTGCGTAATTCCATGAATAATCTTCTCTCGGTGTACATCAGAATTATAGAACATCAAATATTACCAAATGCACTAGATGTACTTAGATGATCAAAGGTGGCCTCAATGCTGCTAGGATTACGAATGATACAAATGGAGATGAAGTTACTAAGAGTAGAATTCAACGCGATTCTATACTTAACTAGAAACACAGAAAGACGCATATTTTGAACAGCAAAAGATGAACAGGTGACAAAACAATGTGGGTTTGCGGCGACTGATAGGTACATATGGGTTCCAACACTATCGAACATGGACACTAATTGAAACACGATAGAGGCAGATACAAACATTTCCTTAACATTTTACAAAAAAATCCATTACAAGTAATATTTTTACTATAATGACACAATGGGCTGCCTTATTAACTTTTTGAAGGTTTTGCTCACAGCTGACAATCAAGCAAAAATTTACAAAATTTAAATTCCTCTCTGGCGCACCCTGCTCATGTGCTTCATCATTCGAAAAAAACTATTATAAGCGGTGAAATATGAAAATAAGGCTAGTTTTGGAGATAATTTAAAGAAAAACTTCCCCGTGGAGTGTTATAATTACATAAAACATGTACTACTTGCTTTCTAGAATTAGCTAATGAAAATATTGCTTGGTAAGGTCATGATTTTTTGCATTACTCAGATATTTTGTTTTACTCATCTCATTAGGATTAAATAATTCAAATATGTTCCAGGGTTTCTAATGATAGTGATGTTCTAATATCGTGAAAATATCTGTCTGGGTTGCCTGCGTTTGTGATCATTTTAACACGAGATTTCGTAAAAAAGGGAAGATTTCTTTCAACAGGGAAAGCTATATATTATTTGGTTGTTGCGTTTAGTTTCTATTATGTGCTTGGATACATCATGCTTTTCCAATTAATTGATGCTTTTTTGTGTTTTGGACTACTTTAACTACTTGAATGGTCGTTTATCCTGTTAGTTAAATAAAAGTTATAGTAAGAGTACTTCCCTAGTTGGAATGTGTGATTCGGTACCAACATACACGTCGGCTGGCGGGGTTTTCCTGCTTCCAGATATCTCCGCAGCGGGGCCCCACCGGCGCAGTGACAAACTCTAAGCTGACTGGTATTCCGACTATCTAGAACTGTAGTAGATGCGGAGCAAGTGTAAGGGAAGAGGAGAAGTCAGGGTCAAGAAACGAAATATTGTGTGCCGTTCGTGACCCGTTTGTTAGGTACTGCTCCGGCATTTGCCTGGTATTGATCGAAGAAAGTACTCAGAGCATCACGAACTCTGCTCCAAATAGTGGTTGTTTGGCTCAGCCTAGCTAAGATTCTACCACCGGGAGTCGAACCCGAGGCGCTGTCGGAGAGCGATGCTGCAGGGGCAAAAGAGCGTGGGCCACCCCGTCCTGCTCCGAGATTCCTCTTGCGTGCGCGGCGCGCTGCCTCCCACGCGGAGAAGGCGAGCGGCCGAGGGGTGGGGTGGAGGGAGGTGATGGACGACGCGCCGTTCCGCCCCGGAGGCGCAGCTAATGACACGCGGCGACTCCCGCTCCAGCGGAGAAACAACCAACTAGATCAAGTATCGTCCCAAACACCAACTCCTATACTATACCCATTTAAACATGAAGTCGAAGTAATGTGAGGGAATATAAAATAATAAATAGTTTTACCGAGCGAAGTGGCTCAGTTCGTAGCGTGCTGAATTCGCATCCATCTGGCCGGCCGTCCTGACCGGGGTTTTTGTGCTTGGCGTCGGTCGCAAGTCGAATGCTGGGATGGTTCCAAAATCCCACGACCACCACGAATTCCAGGAATTAAGTAGTTTATATACATTTATTAATATCTCAATGTTTCGCGCATTTAGCATATGCCTTGTCAAGAGTAATACTAATAATGAAGAAATGATTGTCAACAGCGTAGACAATGCACTTTAATGTAATAAAAACAAAGGAATCCAAAAATGCTAAAATCATTATACACAATTTAGTGGTTACATCAGATACATATTACATGGAAAGTTTCTAAAAACGTTTGAGGTGGCATCCCAATTAATGATTACAATTATTCATACGTTAATTGCGGTGGCTAGGTATTTCATTTGATATTCAAGACTTAACAACCTTGTCTTAACCAAGGAATGCCGCCGAAAGGCTGATTCCTATAATTCCACACGTCGATTGTTGATATCTCGAGGATATAATTCAACTGGCCTCGGAGAGAGAAATCTGTTGCGTGTTCAATTGCTGCCCATACGCGAATAATAATAATAATAATAATAATAATAATAATAATAATAATAATAATAGTAATAATACTAATAATAATTTTATTTCTTATTTGTGACCTGTACTATCACTGTTAACAAATTGTGACATTCTAGCTTTTATTCTTCGGTATCTTGTAATGACTTTTTTGTGCCTTTTTGGTGTTTTGTGTCCTGTTTAAATTTTCAAGTTTAATATTTTATAGATCATACTTGTAATTTTTTCTTTCAATATTGAAAGCTTTTATGTATCGATTTTCTGGTAAAAGAGTTACAACCCGTTTAAGAATAATTAAGTTAATAAATAATAAATAAAACGTAAAAAATACAAGACTTTGGAAATCGAGATCAGCCGAATGTGGGGGGCAACCTGGAGTAGGTTTTATATTCAACCAACTCACATCTTTAGTAGAAAAATAATAATAACGACATTTTTATCACTATTAACCTGTGGAGGTAGACCCAAAGCTGCACGAATCGTTGCAATTTAACATCTGAAGCATCGGAACACTAAGAATTTTCGTTCACTAGGAGTTTAAGCTTTCTTCTCAAAGAAATTTTGTAATTTTTTTCTTTAAATGAAAAAAAACATTGAACTTGTGCAATATTCGAAAGTTCAGATATTTAACAGTGTTTTTTGGAATGGCCTACATTTTGTGTAAAGTGTCGTAGAGTCACCGACAGGCCCTAAATCTGCTCCTTAGAACGCTGGTTGTATATTTGTATGACGAGGAAAGGGTTTTGTCAAGAGAATGCGTGTATTACGAAGCATGCATTGTCACACATTTTATTTCTCATGACTGTTAACAGTTTAACAAATTCTAGTTATCATTATACGTATCGATTATAAAACAGTGACTATAATTGTATACGAATAATAATTCTCATTATGTCGTATCTGAAACTGTACTACATAACTGCACCTCCTGTGTTAACTTCATGCATTCATATTTCATTATTGTGAAATTATTATGCTCTAATGTACTTAGTATTCGCTACAACTCGAAATAAGTCGCTTATCAAAACATTTATTCAACATTTATTCTATCACAATACAAATACTTACAAGTCATAAAATACCGAAAATCAGTTTAATTAAGAATTGCTCCTGAACGTATATTTTTAAAGATAAAAATAAGTTAATATTGATTCATATATATTCAATTCACGCCAAATGCTGAGTAACAATTGAACTCTTGTATGTCTCTTATCCCTTTTAGCCGCTCATTGCGAGGAAAGCAAGTCTTGGGTTGTTCATCATAGGAGGCCTCATCAAAGAGTTGTGTACTTGTCTGCGCACGTTTGTTGCACACTCTTCAAGATCCAAGAAATGTCGAGGAACAGACACATCAGCGAGCGTCTCCAGCGCAAACAACTGACAGCGCTCGTTCGCGTCTGACAACTGAAGGCGAAAACGCCCTCCGGGCGTGCAAATAGGGAAATGTTCACAACGAAAATGGCAAATTCAGTCCAGAGACAGATGACATGGTAAGGATCTCTTCAGACACATCCATCAATGTAATTAGGAACAGAATATAATTGAATCAGGCTGAGAAGAAAGCTCACACTCAGCTCATGCTGCGATACAGTTTTATTCATTTAAATGATTATCCGAAAATATTTTTGCTTGAAAGTTTCGTAACACGTTAAAAATAATACAATTTTAGTTACGGAAAAATCTCATGGGGAGGGGGAGAAATTTTTATTTCTCTCCCCGTGGATCCATGCCTACCGAAAAGAACAACTTTCCAAAATTAAAAAAATAATGACTTGTTCCCTTTCTCCTCATGCTGATTCAATTATCCCTTAACATGTTAGACAGCTGGGCTTCCAAACCCAATATCCAATTAAATCCAAGAATAACTTCCGCTAAAAATATTTACACTCCATCCATTCCTACGAAACTGAACAACAATATAATAGAATGGCTACTCCTCAACAAACCGACTAAATATTTCGGACTTCAACTAGACACCAATCTAAAGTGGTAACATATCATAGATAACAAAATAACTCAAAATAAAATTGCTGAGGCTAAAACCATTGATTCACAAAAGCAATCCGAATATCAAGCAATTCCGCCATATTAATGCATAAAACTATCAAAACATCTCTGCTACTCTACGTCAACTCAATATGGATTAACGCCTCAAAAAAAAAAACAACAATTTAAATAAAATTTAAGTAGTACAAAATCAGTTCCTTAGTACAATAGCCAAAGTATTACAGTTCGTTTCCAACCTCCAACCATCCATGCCTAGCGAGGGATTCGAACCCGCTACCCTTCAAGCAGGAGGCAGCTTCGTCTCTACAACTTTAGCGACCTTGGTTATCCGGGCCGCCGTTTTCTATTTTACTATTTTTTTTCGTTTTTCTAAGTTTCGTGACTATTAACCTACGTAAATATGAAAATACGTAGAATTTTGAAGTAGCTATTAGACTAGGACTAAGTGTAAATTGTAGGTACAGTATATAACAGGGATGGCCAAATCGAGGCTCGTGAGCCTCATGCGGCTCTTGACACCGAGCTGAGAGTAAAATTAATTAATTGGCAGTCAGTAGCAACGATGTGTAGCGTAACTTAGGTTATCGAGTTCAACGATCTTAATACTACGAAATTTCGTCAGAGAGCTGTAGGTCAGTGGTGAGAGTTGGGAGGTGAAGATAGTTCTTGAGCTTTCTGTTAGACTGCGCTTTGAGCCCAAAAGAGAGTGTCTTGAGGTGAAGCACGATCATTCGGTGATGATCTCATGTAAACATCGCAGCGCTTCGTCTGCAATTGTAAAGTGAAGGGTAGGTGGAAGTGTAAAGTATGGAGTGCCGATTTTTGTGAGAGCAGTTGTTGTGTGCTATTTAAGTACTGTTGTGGCCTGGTGTCTGAAACATTACGATGCGGTCTAAGAAGCGTAAATATAGAGGAGCATCGAGCTTTTATTACAAACTGGGAAGAAGAATTTGTT
This sequence comes from Gryllus bimaculatus, assembly GCA_017312745.1. NCBI lineage: Eukaryota > Metazoa > Arthropoda > Insecta > Orthoptera > Gryllidae > Gryllus > Gryllus bimaculatus. Next base: position 3,188,565 of record BOPP01000078.1, on the reverse strand, counting down.
TTTGTAGAAAGGAACGGTAAGCCATTGTGTCGTTTGTGTCAAATAACTTTGTTACAGTTGAAAGTCGGTAATGTAAAACGCCATCATGACACTAAAGACGGTGAATTCATTAAAGAATATACCGTTGGCTCTCAGCTAAGGAAAACCTGGCATCGTTAAAGGAGAAACTTTATTGTTAGAGTAGGATTATGTCAACTTTTACCAAGGAAGCAGATTTGACAACTGAATCTGGTTTCATCTTGTCTTTTAATATTGCAAAAGCTAAAACGGCTTACTTAGAGAGGGAGTTTTTTAAGACAAAAATGGTACACGTTATTTCTGTTTTAGAACCCGAAAATAAGAAACTAATCAACGATATGCCCTCTGCTAGACACACAATAGAGTGGTGAATTCCTGTTATTTGAATGGATATTTAAAATAATTGACAAAACAATTCAAGCGAGTACTCAGCAGTAAGTCTGCCTCTGGACGAATCGACTGATACGAAAGATAAACCACACCTAGCCACATTTGTGACTTACGTGTCAAAAGACTTCGAGGTGGTAGAAGAACTCTTAGTCCTGGCTACATTGAAGGAGACTACTCGGGGTTGTGAGATTAAAGAAGTCCTGGATGGTGTTTTACAGAAAAACACAGTGCCTATCGGTAATATTGTCTGCATTGCTATCGATGGTTCACCATCTAGAGCACGAAACAAGGGCTTATTGGGCTTTTAAATGCTGACATCATTTCCTGAGTTCCTACCTGAACATTGTATTATTCGCAGAGAACATTTAGCTGTAAAATAGTTTCAATACCCGCTCATTATGCAGGTAGTTGTAAAAATTGTGAACTGTATTCGCTCAAGTGCCCAAACACCTCGACAGTTCAAATCTTTTATACATATGAACAGTGACGAGCTTCTTGATGATGTATCTTGGCACTGCTTGGTGAGGTGGCTATCAGAAAGCAACGATCTTGGCAGATTTTTTGATTTCTTGATCCAATCAAACAGTTTATGAAAGAAAAAGGAAAATCTTTCCCTGAACTTAATGACTCCCAGTGGTTGTTAGATTGGGCCTTTTCTACAGATGTGGTCCAGCATTTAAAAAACGAAACATTTATTTATAAGGAAGAGAAAAACTTATTTCTGATTGGGCCCAGACTATATTTAGCTTTAATAGCAAGTTAGAGCCTCTTAAGAAAGCCCTTCAGACTAAAACATTTACTCACTTCGAATATTTAAAGCCTTCCTGACGTTCAGCTGGAAACTAAAAATTACTTGAGTAAAATGTCTGCCCTTGCTGAAGAAATCGGTGGAAGATTTAATGATTTGATATCACTTAAATCATCATTTTTATTCCTGAAAAACCTTTGTCTCTTGAAGCTGTGTGCGATGGCTGGCCTGTTTCATCATCAATAACAAAGGATATAGCACCTGTACAGTTGGAACTACTAAAACTACAAGAGGACGTAGGATTAAAAGATCGCAAAATAAGTAACGTTTCTTCCAAAGAGTTATGGAAGATTGTTCCAGAAGAAAATTATCCATTAATAAAAGTATGCTAAGAGACGTATCACAATTTTTGATACTACTTATGTGTGTGAATTACTGTTTTCAACGCTTAAATTCATTAAATCTAATTATGGATATGAACTAACTGATGGAAATTTAAGTGAATTTCTGCAAACTGCGCTTACTAATTATCAGCCAGATTTAAAAAAAATAACAACAAAAATGAATACTCCAAAAAGAACTTCTCAAAAGTAAAATTGCATTTCCTCATGTGTTCCTGAATAATAATGTTCTGCGTAGTGTAAAAAATAAATGTTCATTTGTTACAAAATGAAAAATGTCTTCGTTTTATAAATATCTCTTCACAATGTGGCTTGTTTCAAATTTTTGTGGCTTCGAAAACTAAGGTTAGTGGCCACCCCTGGTTCATAAGGTCAGTATGCCCCCATAAAAGACTGTACCCAGAATAAAGGCATAAAGTTTAATTTCGAGGAGAGAACATCGGTGAGGACTAAAGATCGCGCGCGCTCCGTGGTCCCTTTGTTAGGGCGCTGAATGGGACGTGGTGAATAAAATTCTCAACCGCAGGTCTCGAACTACGGGCTCGGGAACCAGGGGTGCTGTGGAGGCAGTGGTGTAATGGTTGGCCGCAGGCGCCGGGCGAGGCGCTTGTCGTCCGCCTCGGGGGCGGCGGCGGAGGCGGCGGCGGAAGGCCGGAAGGCCGAGCTAATTGGGTGGCCGGCGCGGGGGCGGCGGCGGCGGCGGGGCCGGGAGTATCGGCCGACTATCGATTGCGCGCGTCCACCTTCAGCTGTCGCGGGCAGATGCGGCTGCCGCGCGCTCGATTGACGCGTGGTGAGAGCTCGACCGCGGGGGCGTCGCCAATCGCCCAACGCCCATCGCCCGCTCGTCGCCAGTGGGCCGTCGACGGCGGTTGTCTTTCCGAGATAATGGGGGAAAATCACGTTGTTGTTGTTGAAATCTCTGAATTTTCGAAAATTGCAAAAGTTGAGTTTTTCGCGTAATTTTACGTGAAATTCTGTACGCAATTTTTAAACAATTATTTTCTGATATGTTTCTGAGTCTAATTTCTGATTTTCCGATAAGTAGCAAAAGACAGTAAAGAAGTGGTGATGAATCCAATTTTGGCGGACTATCTGTATCCTCAAAATCTGCAAAAATTAACCTAATAAATGTACAATATTGATGAATAAAATCTGTTCCAAAAAATAGATCATTAAAAACGATTGTATACAATTTATTTTAAAAAACGAATAGTTTCTGCTTGTAGTTAATGTTTTTTTTTCAGAATTTAACAATGCTTCACATTTTAATTTTTTTTAGTCATGTTTAAACGCTTAAAAATGGTGCATGGCTTATTTTTGTTGACGTCTCTGATTTTTTACGAAATTTGTTAGAAATAGAAATAACGTGAGAAAGTATGTGATATTGTAGCACCACTTGTTTCTTTATAAAATCTGTTCTTCAAAATTATATCTTTAAATCAGATTATATATTTTTTCAATATGAGTAGTTTAAAAAAAGCTAACATAATAAAAATAATGACATACATAATAACAATTATACTTTAATTCTTCTTGGATGTTTTGTTCATTAGCTATGAAAATGTCATATGTTATTAAAAAGTTCAATAATAAAATTGGCCAAGAAATGTAGTTTTGCTCCCTTTCTCTTGTTTTGGGCTGCGCGTGCCTTTTGATGTGTGTTGAAGTTTTTTTAATGCTTTTCCGTAAATATTACGTATGTTCAGTGGTTGATTGTTGTACCTAAGTACAGTGTTAGTTCCCAAAAGTAAACCGAATTGTCCAGATGAATTTTAGTCATCTGAAAGAATGTCACAAGGGTATAACATTGGATTGTTGAAAAAATGTAGCATTTAATAGCCGAATATCCTCTGCGACAAAATTTGTACTTGTATTTTACGAATTAAGTTATTCTGAGAAATATATATTTTTGTTCATGCATTATTCTACGAAAAAAGAACATGGGAAAGTGTGAAGGCGAAATGCCTGTAATGATTCACTTGGTAATAAAACTAAGTTAAAATACTTGAGAATTTTGAATTCATTCTTCTAGGAAATAAGAAAATATAACAGAGGAGACCATTCCAGGAAACTGACCATTATAATTTCAGAGAGATTATGTCAGGCAAGAACCAAAATAAAATTAGGCAGCCTTTCGTGGAAGAGCAACATAAAACATCTTTGGGTTTTCCTAATACTTTTGCTACCGCAACACAACTGCCACCACGTTTTCTAAGATTCACCCTGAATGGTATTTTCCTCGTGAATTGGTTTCGGTCTAGATAATGGCTGGTGAGAATTCGATTCTCGGAGAAAGAAAAGTTTTTTCTCGCTCAAATAGTTCTGCACTACATTAACTGCAGTATAGACGTGTTGAAAATCCAATTAGTTCTACCTATGTTTAAAAACTATGCTGGTCTTATTTATTATTGAGTCGCCATTACGTGTTCTTTTAAGTTTTCACTTTATTAAAGTATCCCGAGGCACTTACTGGTGCAGCTCTTCTAGTTTCTTTTTACCTTTCCACTGAAAAGCAACAGTTTAGAATTGTGCGGAAAAATGAATTTTTGTAGCAAGCAAATAGGGACAAAAATAAATTAAATGGAAACAAACAAGAGCATAAAAATCATTCAAATTAGATATGAAGATCGTAAATAGTATGGACAATTCTAAAAATTAATGTAATTCATAATGACAACTTTTTTTGTTAAATGTGATTTGCAATTTTCTGAAGGGAGAAGGAGGATATAAATAAGAGATCAGGCAAAAAATAGTATGGAAGGTGTTCTCACAAAAGTGAGAACTCATATATGTATATATGAGTTTGAATTTGTAAATCTCTATGAGATTCCAAATAATTGTGATATTTTACCCAATTTGAGTGAAATTACTTTTGTGCACCGAGAAAGATGTTAACTGGGGGATGATACTCAGTTTTAGAAGTAAATAAATTCCCTTTTCTCTTAGCGCTCTGTCCTTATGCGTGCGCCTAAAAGAGGAGGGCGATCAGGGGAGCCGCCCTCCTATAAAATGTTTGAAAAGGGCCACTGAGCTGTTCGCAATAAAATATTTTATTTCCGTAAATACTTTCGATCCTTGAATCTCTCCCTTTTTCACTTGATAATTTGAGTAATTGTTATTCGTGATTTGGGGAAGGGCTCTCCAAACCACATGACAATTGTGACATTTGATCTACATGAAATAAATTTAATAAATTAGTTGTATCCTTAAAGTTACAATTACGTTGTTTTTGTAGTATGTATAAGTTAGGTATTTTTGGATCGATTGTGCGACTTTGCCGGGTAACTAACGGTGTCTCGCATGCCTGGGCCTAGTTTAATTACCACGTTTGGTGGATAAGAGATATGGCGAACATGACATATTCTCCTCACCCTAAGAAGGTAACTCCGACTGCCTGAGTTTTTCTTCGTCACACAGCTATAGAAACGCTGTCACACAGCTAAAGAAATCCACAACTCTATTTTGCTTGACCGGAGATCGGACACGAGATGACACCACGGGAAGCTAGTACGCTGCCCATGAGGCAACCTAGAGCACACTTGGTAGCATGTAATGTTGATTTTCACTTCACAATAATAAAAAACATGTCATTTCTCAACAAAATTATAAATTGCACGTCGTATCTAATGCACGACGTGTAATTTGAAACGTTTTACTAAAATTGGGACCTACAAATGTAGATGCGCTCCCTGTAGTTTTGGGCCGGGCATGCCCATGCGTGTGCTCTTGGTGCGGACGGAAAGGGCGTTCTCCGATTGGGCGCGCGACCGATCATTTCGAGGCGCGGGGCGCTCGGCGACGGCGAGAGGGATTTCCCGTGGCGCCTGCGCCGTCAGGGATTCCG
>BOPP01000078.1:3170305-3183136 GCA_017312745.1 Gryllus bimaculatus | reverse complement strand
CCACCGAAAGGGAGGGAATTAAAAAAGGAAACGAAAACAAAAGCCTTGCTAATGGCGAAACGGTTGTTACCCTTTTTTATCAACGAGTTCTTTTTAGGCTTATAGCTCGAAACGCACCAGCGAATGGAGGTCGGCTTGGTGCTATCCGCTCCAGGCCGCCGATTAGATGTGGGTTGATTGATTAATGACTCCAGGCGCGCCAAGTGCTAAGCTAACTAGTCCGTAAATGTAGTGCAATGTTCTTTGCTCGGGAGGTGCGGTGATTTGCCCCGCTGACAGGGAGATGCGTCGTCGGCCAACGGGGTTTCGGGTGTCTTCTCACCAGCGGGGCACCGGACAAGTGTGGTACTGTAGTGCATGTACTAAGCGTAAGTGTGTATGGCTGATGATGGGAATAAGGAAGACGAAGGAAAGATTTCTGTGGCCCGTTTGTTGGGGTATGCTCTGCGTTCGCCTGGAGTGGAGGGAGCCACGGAAAACCGCGATTAGAGCGGCCTGCGCTAGAATTTTCCTCAGAAACGGCTGAATCCGAGCTAGCATGATCTAATGTCAAAACGCTGCCATCGTCGGAGGTGTAACCCTAGGACTCCCGGTCTGAGACACTGCAGGGACATCAGTGCCACTCAGCGCTTGTAGCCCACTGTGCGGAGGTAGTGTTTACATAACCTAATTGGCCGAGTCCGAGTCTTCCAGCGGCCGTCGCAACCGCTGTCGACAGAGGCGGAGCGCAGTTGCACGGCTTGATTGTGCCGCAGATAACGTGCGCGGGTCTCTGGTCACCCAAAAGCGCAGACGGACGGGTCTCTGCGATCACAATAATTTCTGCGCTTTCGATATAAATTAATCACGGCGTCATTGCCCTCGCCTTGCTTTAAATTGCCACCAATCAAACACTGGCCAAACAGCGTGCTTTCAAATGTGGGATGCTTGTTGCAGAACTGAAAGCGGTACAAACCACTGTAGTTAAGTTCCATTTTCGTAATGCATTAACCTTTTTTCTTCGCAGTTTTAAGAAGGCCTTTAGTGTAACCACGAACCAAGCAACTATATGCAAATAATGCGAGCGAAATACAATAAATAGTAATAATTCCGAAGAAGTCTCATCCATTCCTGGTATTTTTATGTAAACTTTTTTTGTCCAAATTAAGACACAAATAAAATAAAGTCTTTCGTGTGGCATATCTAGATCTTTCTCATTACATTGCTCGCATAATTGAGTAAACTTATTGCAGCAGTAAAGATAAAATGTTTGCTCATACCTTTGAAACCTGTTGACAAAAAATGCTGGAACTGTAGAGGGGCAGCTAGCAGAATGATCTCAGACGTACGATTTCATTTTCCTAGTGTCGATAAGTTCCAACATGGCCGATTAGCAAATCCATGTCACAAGCACCCTTATTAATTCTTGGAGAATAACTACTTGTTACATTGCGCGTTATCTATTTTAAAAGTGCGTGTTGCAAAGATGTTTCAAAACCAATTATTATACGCACATAAATTAAGAATTGTTTAGAAGTATGCAAGCGAAGTAGCCGAAATGCTAAAATACCTCTATTTCTATCTTTAGGCTCTTTCAAAAATGTTATTGCGTCAGAGTTGGAGTTTGGGATTTGAAATTGGATCTTTGAGGATAATAAAACGGCGTGTGTTTGAAATAATAATGGCTCAAACTATCGAAAGTTCCTTTCCTGTTACGTAACACAATATTTTTTGTGTTAATATTCCTTTCTGGATGAGGAATGAGATGCAATAGGCATATCTTTTTTTCTAAATATCTTTCTTTCTAAAAGGCGAAGCCCTAATGACACTAAAGCAATAGTTCGTGAAAGGAGAGCGTCGCAAATCTTCATTAATTACTTGTAAATGGAAACACTGGAGCTGGTCAAAAACAGTTTTGAAACGTCTTTTAAAAAATGTTTTCATTCTCGTGTGCTATTTTTATTCTCAATACATAAGAATCTTTTACTAGAGTCGCCTGACTTACTAAATTAATGTTTTCATGTACATCATATCCTTTTCTTTTCCTATTGCTCTTCAGATTACTATCCTCCCAGTTTATTCTCCAATTGTATATTAAAACTTCAAGAACAACGGAGAAATAATAATAACAAAAGATTTTATTACAAATAATAATAACACATCGACAATAAGTTACAATAATAATATGAGGCTATTAAAAGTATGTTAGAGTATATAACCTCACTTTGTCAAGGAATGTCCAAATCCAAAAATGTTAGCATTCGTGTAATTGAAACCCCTCGAAAGATCTCAGGTCGAATGAGAAAAAAAATCTAGAAAAATACTGGCGTGTGTTGGCGTGATTGGGTTTCCCATACCTCCATCTCATATGAACATTTTTCCATTATAACAGTTTACCATTCAAACTGCATACTCACTGAACGATCCTTTTACACAGAGGCAAATAATCATTACTTCCTTCCCAGGAAAGAAAATACAAGAAGTGTAAACCTTGACATTCGCCCAAGCTTGGCGATCAAGAATTCCATTCACCATCATCTCAAGTATTTAATTAATTTTTCCAGAATTGTAATTTTTCTGTTATTTTTGCATTTTGTTCTTATATCAGTACACTTATGATTGATTTGAAACTTAACTCTCTTAGCTTGAGGTACTCGAGTGTTCATCCGAGCTTGGTAGACGTTACCATAATTTCAATTGTCTTCGATAATTGGCGAGTTTGCTAGACGTGACAGTCAGGAGGAGATTCTAGCGACTGATTCTCCGAGATCTCCTTAATCGATACAACAAGGATTCCGGAGCAGTACGCAAAAAAGCGAGTCATGGACAGCGCGTGATCTTTTCTTTCTCATCGTGTTCCGTTCTCTTCACTTACGTACACCCACATCCACTACATTACCACGCATGTCAGAACGACCAGACGGAGCTTAGAGCATGTCCTGGCTGGGTTAGCTCTCTTGGACGATATCTGAATGAGACTTCGCAATCAGATTGTGTGTGGGGCTGGATCTACGTGTTCTCCCGTAACAGAACATGTGCTATACTTAAGGGAATATAACCATAGTAAGATGATGCGCCAAAAACATTAAATAATCAACCAATTGTTAGCTTGGTATGGTTATCGGACTTGCACATGTCGTGATGTTTCGTCCCATTGCTATGGGACAAAAACACGCAAGTCCCAAAGGCTGAATAACGGCAATCGCGTACCTCGCAGACGTTCATCAGCATCCTCCCTATCCCCACCCCCACCGCTGCATTGGAACGCGTTGACGACTGTGAAGCATTCCATAATGTCTCCTTTAACATTTACCCTCCTACTCTGCGCATTGCACAGACTCCTGCTTCGAAATGCATTGCCCTCCAGAGCGAGACAGATTCCTCCGGGCAAGCCACTCAGGACTTGCTGATGTATGAGTTTTGATTCGCGCGTTTTTTACGTTTACTCCGGTGAAATAGAGCTACAAATAGATTTTTTTTTTCCGTACTCAAAAAACGTATTCTGTCTTGGTGGTCGGTACGCATCTTAAACTCACTACGTTATTATGAACTTTCACCGCTTTTGCAAATTCACCGTTTTCCGGTGCACGATTATATTACTTTTACTTCTTACGAAGTAAGGGCGAGAAAGTAAAAATAAATGGCTCTGCTACCTGGGGTGAGCGGGCGAGGGCTGGGCCGCGCTCGCCGCCAGGCACGATCCTCCCGCCCACGGCTTGAGCGATGGATAGGGAGGGGAGGAGCAGGGGGGCGTATCGAGCGAGCCCTGGTCGGGGGAGGGAGGGGTCCTCCCTGCCGCCTGGGAGAATGCGCGGATTCTTTTCTAGCGAATGTGTCCCCTGAAGCTTCCTACCGCCGCCGCCAGCAGCCAGAACGATCGCCCTTCCTCGTGAAAGGTGCGCACACTCGCTCTACGCGGACAGCTGTGCCCCGGTCGAGGAGAACAAGCACTCGAGACTGTAAGACTGTTACAAGCGACCGTTTTTTTTTTTTTCGGTATTCGTGTTCGTATCCGTCAAGATTCTCCGTGGTCGCCCTGTGATATGTATTGCGCTGCAGCGTAGCTGACCTGGAGTCCTAGGTTCCAGTCTCATCAATGGTGGATTTTTCGACACACGGTCGCATTCAACTGTTTCCTGGAGGAGAATTTTTGGCGGTCCGCTGTCGATCGGTAGTTTTCTGTACTCTTTTGAATCAATACCAATCGAGTCCTGGAGCAGTACCCTATCGGAAGGGTCATGGACAGCGCGGATTTTTCTTCTTCTTTGACCCTCCTCTCCCCGACACACACACACACACACACACACATTTCACTTACATGAAGTACACTATTGCACATATTGAGCGACCAGAGGAGAGCTTATAACTTTACTTCGTCAGAGAAACGACTCTCCGAACAAAGTTGAGCATCGGAGGTACGAGAAGGGAAAGCCAGACGACCTCTGAGCTGAGAGAGACTAACGCAGAAAAACGGACGGCAAAACTGTAATGTATCCTGAACTTGTCGCAAATGCAAAGTGCATGAAACGATGCAAATGAAAGAAAAATAAGGAATGTCATTAAATGGATTGTTAACATAGTACAAAATGTATTGGGAGAATTTGTGTAATATTGTAAGTGAAGAAGGTGTTCGGGAAAAAAAGTATACACATGAAACATTTCTATTGTTTGCCCTTTGGCAAAAAAAAGCAACCGCAAGTCACGTGCGTTGACGAGCGGCGGTAGAGGCTGGAAGTCTTCATGCTTGTCAGAAAGTGGAGGAGACGGGTGGATTGATTCCATGATTGATTATTTTGGGTTTCCGGTCGGCGAACAACTAAGGACATCGGTTCGTAAGTGTAGTACATGTTTTCCTGACGAGGTAATAAGTATCTTCTCCTGCTCGATGGTGAGATAAGGTTCCGACCTACCTTACATAATACATCAATAAGTGTAGCTAGTGGGAGACATTTAAACCACGGCTGAGTCAAGAGTATAACAAATCTACATCTGCACGGAGTTTTAGAATTTTTTGGCCTTCGCAATGAGAATAATCCGAATTTTGAATCGCGTTTCGTTGTAGACTTAAGACATAAATTAACCCTAAAATATTTAAACTTATTTTTCGCGAATTTATTACCTGTCACTTTTCCAACATCTTAATTTTATTCTTGCCACAGTTGTGGAGTTGTAAGGAATAATTGCAACTGCCTCACACGGAGAATCGGTTTATAAGAATTGGAAAAATGCAACCTTTTCTGTTTATATGTGGCAATTTTGCTCTTTGTAAGGTGGACCTTTGAGGCTCCTACATGCGTGCACTATTTATGAAGGTATAAGGTCTTACTGTAGCCTAAGGTAAGACGTTATGAGTTCAAGGACTGTCGCCGGTGACTGTTAGTGCGTAACGCCGCTCCTTTACACGTGGTTTAAAACTCCTCTATTGGTGCAAAGGTGACGTGGGTGGCGCGCAGATTGGTGAGGGCCGGAGAGACCATGCTTCGCAGAACTTGAGTAAAGACGGCGCCATGGCGAAATAAACAAGTGTCATAATACATAATCAAGTGTTGTGTTGTGTGCTTGTGAGAATTAATGAGTTATATATATACATAGTTCAAGTATGAATGTTGAGAGTAATTGGAAATCGAAAAAAGAAAGAAAGAAATGAATACTCGCATGAACTTCAATCAAAATCGCCCTGTATCAAACTAAAAATGGATCCAAAGAGGCACTTGTAAATAGTTTTAGGCATAGATTAGTTATTATTTTTTAAGAAAGGCCGAATAAGCTGCTAAAGCCTAATACACATTGTATTCCAAAAGTAAAAATAAGATTCCCGCTCTCCAGGATAACTGGAGAGTGATAAATTGAAAGGAACAAAAACAATGCCTTCGCAAGAATTGTAGCCTGCGTGGGGGGAGGAGAGGTGGCGTGGCGTTCGCGGGAGCCGCGCGCAGCGGGCGGCGCTCGCCCTTGGGCGGGGGGGCGGGGCGTGGCAGGACGGGGCGGCGAGCGGCGTGTCGCGTCGGAGGCGAGGCGAGGGGGTGGAAAAAACGGCCGTAACGGGACAGCGCGGGGACGGAATTCCTGCGGCAGTCGGCGGGCGCGGGGCTCGGTCTTTGTTCCTTTCAATTTATCACTCTCCAGTTATCCTGGAGAGGCGGGAATTTATTTTACTTTGGAATACAATGTGTATTAGGCTTTAGCAGCTTTATTCGGGCCTATCTTAAAAATAATAACTAATCTATGCCTAAAACTATTTACAAGTGCCTCTTTGGATCCATTTTAGTTTGATACAGGGCGTGATTTTGATTGAAGTTCATGCGAGTATTCATTTCTTTCTTTCTTTTTTCGATTTCCAATTACTCTCACATTCATACTTGAACTATGTATATATATAACTCATTAATTCTCACAAGCACACAACACAACACTTGATTATGTATTATGTACACTTGTTTATTTCGCCATGGCGCCGTCTTTACTCAAGTTCTGCGAAGCATGGTCTCTCCGGCCCTCACCAATCTGCCGCGGCCACCCACGTCAACCTTTGCACCAATAGAGAGTTTTAAAGCCACGTGTAAAGGAGCGGCGTTACGCACTAACAGTCACGCGACAGTCCTTGAACTCATAACGTCTTACCTTAGGCCTACAGTAAGACCTTATACCTTCATAAATAGTGCACGCATGTAGGAGTCTCAAAGGTCACCTTACAAAGAGCAAAATTGCTACATAGAAACAGGAAAGGTTGCATTTTTTCCAATTCTTATGAACCGATTCTCGTGTGAGGCAGTTGCAATTATTCCTTATGAACTCCACAACTGTCGCAAGAATAAAATGAAAATGTTGGAAAAGCGACAGGAAAAAAATTCGCCAAAAAGAAGTTAAAATATTTTAGGGTTAATTTATGTCTTAAGTCTACAACGAACGCCGATTTAAAATTCCGGACTTCATTCTCATCGCGAAGGGCCAAAAAATCTAAAACTCTGTGCACAATGTAGATTTGCTATACTCTTGACTCAAGCCGTGATTTAAGTGTCTCCCCACTAGCCTACACTGTTTGATGTATTAGGCAAGGTAGGTCGGAACCTTATCTCATCATCGAGCGGGGGAAGTTCCTTATTACGTCAGGAAAACATGTACTACACTTCGGGAACTGATGTCCTTAGTTGTTCGCGACCGGAAACGCTAAATAATCAATCGTTTTTCGTTTCAAGCCCTTTGCATTTGCCGACAAGTTCAGGATACATTACAGTTTTACCGTCGGTTTTTTCTGCGTTAGATGCTCTCAGCTCAGAGATCACCTGGCTTTCGCTTCCGGTGCCTCCGTTGCATCCGCTTCTCAACTTTGTTCGGGAGAGTCGTATTCTCTGGACGAAGTCAACTGCTAAGCTCCCCACTGGTCGCTCAATTTGTGCAAAAATGTGTACGTCATGTAAGTGAATGTGTGTGTGTGTGTGTGTGTGTGTGTGTAGGGGGAGAGGAGCGGTCAAAGAAGAAGAAAAGATCCCGCGCTGTCCGTGACCCTTTGATAAGGTACTGCTTCAGGTCTGGAATGGTATTGATTCGAGAGACCACAAAAAACTACCGATCAGATCAGCGGACCGCTAAAAATTCTCCTTCAGGAAGTAGTTGAATGCGACCGTGTGTCGAAAATCCACCATTGATGAGACTCAAATCCTAGAACCTCCCGGTCAGTGACGCTGCAGCGGCAACACATATCACAGGGCGACCACGGAGAATCTTGACGGATAGGAACACGAATACCGAAAAAAAAAAACGAACAACCGGGTCGCTTGTAACAGTATTACAGTCTCGAGTGCTTGTTCTCCTCGACCGGGGCACAGCTGTCGCGTAGACCGAGTGTGCGCACCTTTCACGAGGGAAGGGCGATCGTTCTGGCTGCCGGCGGCGGCGGTAGGAAGCTTCAGGGGACACATTCGCTAGAAAAAGAATCCGCGCCGTTCTCCCCCCGGCGGCGGGGAGGACCCCTCCCACCCCCGGACCAGGGCTCGCTCGATACGCCCCCCCCCTTGCTCCTCCCCTTCGCTCTATCCATCGCTCAAGCCGTGGGCGGGAGGGATCGTGCCCTGGCGGCGAGCGCGGCCCAGCCCTCGCCCGCTCACCCCAGGTTGCAGAGCCATTTATTTTTACTTTCTCGCCCTTACTTCGTAAGAAGTAAAAGTAGTATAATCGTGCACCGGAAAACGGCGAATTTGCGAAAGCGGTGAAAATGACCAAATTATAATATTTAAAAATTAAGGATGATTATTTTTGCCTTAAATTAAATCTGATCTAGCATCTCAGCTTTACTATTTTTGGAAAAAGCGAGTAGTTTTTGCATAATTTGTGCTTGAAATTAATGCAAAAAAAACAACAAATTTTTTTTCAAAATCGCTCTAATATTTTCTCCACGGGTTAAACATGGAACGCTTAAATGAATGCCATTGGTCTCATTTTCTTTGAAATCCCTGGATTTTCGAATAATTGCAAATTTAGAAATAATGCGAGAAGGTAGTTGTTGTTGAGCACCACGAGTTGCTAACTAGTGTAGTATTTATGCATATTGCAAACCTACTGGTGGAGCTCAGTGACAACGTGCGTTGACGCTGGCGCTGTCCAGGATATGCTATCATGTCCCGTCGATGACGGATTTTCGACGCAACTACTGCCTGGAGGAGAATTTTTAGCTGCCGGCTGCGCTGTTCGGTAGTTTTCCGTGCTTTCTCCAAACAATACTAGCCGATTTCTGAAGCATTACAAAGTGTTCAGGACTGCGCGCGATCTTTCCTTTCCCTTCGTAGTCCCCCTCCCCTCCCCCTATACACAGTTCGAGGCACGATCTGAAACATTGATGCGGCCGTTCTCGCCGAGCAGTCTCTGCCGGTGCGAAGACGCAGTGTGTGATGGCGCGGGGCGGGGTGCGGGAGTGCATACGAGCGTGTCCGCTTCATTCGATTCTGAGCCGCCAGGTGGTGAAGGAGGACATTCAGGCGGAGACGGCCGGGGCTCCGAGACAGTCGACATTGAAGATGAGTAATTTTACTTCAATATCGCAGACAAGTGTTTCCTAGGTTTATCTTGGGAGTTAAGAATGATCAAGTGTAATGTGTTTTTATTTAGTGTATTAGGGGATGTGGAGAAATACTGAATAATATACTATTATGTAATTGTTTTTGAACGACATATAAATAACACACCGATCCACATGTATATGTTTTAAAAGAACATTTTTCATAATTAATTTTCAAATTCTAAAATGAAAATACTCTTCGTGAAGTTTAATGACATATTCTAGCGGATTTGTTAAAAAGGTCGCCATTACAACGTAGTTGAGGTGTAAGACACGTAACGAACTCCCAAGACAGAATGCGGTTTTTGAGTACCGGAAATAAAAAATCTATTTGTAGCTCTATTTCACCAGAGTAAACGTAGGAAACGCGCGAATCAATACACGTACATCACCGCATGCCAGAGTGGCACGCTCCGGAGGAGTCGTGTCTCTCTCTGGGAGGCAATGCATTTCGAAGCAGGAGTCTGTGCAATGCCGCAGAGTAGGAGGGTAAATGTTAAAGGAGACATTATGGAATGCTTCACAGTCGTCAACGCGTTCCAATGCAGCGGTGGGGGTGGAGATATGGAGGAGTGCTGATGAACGTCCGCGAGGTACGCTATTGCCGTTATTCAGCCTTTGGGACTTGCGTGTTTTTGTCCCATGCAATGGGACGAAAACATCACGACATGTGCAAGTCCGATAACCATACCCAAGCTAACAATTGGTTGATTATTTAATGTTTTTGGGCGCATCATCTACTATGGTTATTATTCCCTTAAGTATAGCACATGTTCTGTTACGGGAGAACACGTAGATCCAGCCCCACACACAATCTGATTGCGAAGTCTCCATTCAGATATCGTCCCAAGAGAGCTAACCCAGCCAGGACATGCTCTAAGCTCCGTCTGGTCTTCTGACATGCGTGGTAATGTAGTGGATGTGGGTGTACGTAAGTGAAGAGAACGGAACACGGATGAGAAAGAAAAGATCACGCGCTGTCCATGACTCGCTTTTTGCGTACTGCTCCGGAATCCTTGTTGTATCGATTAAGGAGATCTCGGAGAAGTCAGTCGCTAGAATTCTCCTCCTGACTGTCACGTCTAGCAACTCGCCAATTATCGAAGAACAATTGAAATTATGGTAACGTCTACCAAGCTCGGAATGAACACTCGAGTACCTCAAAGCTAAGAGAGTTAAGTTTCAAATCAATCATAAGTGTACTGATATAAGAACAAAATGCAAAAATAACAGAAAAATTACAATTCTGGAAAATTAATTAAATACTTGAGATGATGGTGAATGGAATTCTTGATCGCCAAGCTTGGGCGAATGTCAAGGTTTACACTTCTTGTATTTTCTTTCCTGGGAAGGAAGTAATGATTATTTGCCTCTGTGTAAAGGATCGTTCAGTGAGTATGCAGTTTGAATGGTAAACTGTTATAAATGGAAAAATGTTCATATGAGATGGAGGTATGGGAAACCCAATCACGCAACGACCACGCAGTATTTTTCTAGATTTTTTTTCTCATTCGACCTGAGATCTTTCGAGGGGTTTCAATTACACGAATGCTAACATTTTTGGATTTGGACATTCCTTGACAAAGTGAGGTTTATATACTCTAACATACTTTTAATTAGCCTCATATTATTATTGTAACTTATTGTCGATGTGTATTATTATTTGTAATAAAATCTTGTTGTTATTATTATTTCTCCGTTGTTCTTGAAGTTTAATATACAATTGGAGAATAAACTGGGAGGATAGTATCTGAAGAGCAATAGGAAAAGAAAAAGGATATGATGTACATGAAAACATTAATTTAGTAAGTCAGGCGAACTCTAGTAAAAGATTCTTATGTATTGAGAATAAAAATAGCACACGAGAATGAAAACATTTTTTAAAAGACGTTCAAAACTGTTTTTGACCAGCTCCAGTGTTTCCCATTTACAAGTAATTAATGAAGATTTGCGGACGCTCTCCTTTCACGAACTATTGCTTTAGTGTCATTAGGGGCTTCGCCTTTTAGAAAGAAAGATATTTAGAAAAAAAGATATGCCTATTGCATCTCATTCTCACTCACAGAAAGGAATATTAACACAAAAAATATTGTGTTACGTAACAGGAAAGGACTTTCGATAGGTTTGAGTCCATTATTAATTTCAACACACGCCGTTTTATTATCCTCAAAGATCCAATTTCAAATCCCAAACTCCCAACTCTGACGCAATAACATTTTTTGAAAGAGCCTAAAGATAGGAATCTAGAGGTATTTTAGCATTTCGGCCTACTTCGCTTGCATACTTCTAAAACAATTTTTAATTTATGTGCGTAGTAATAATTGGTTTTGAAACATCTTTGCAACACGCACTTTTAAAATGATTACGCGCAATGTAGAAAGTAGTTATTCTGCCAAGAATTAATAAGGGTGCTTGTGACATGGATTTGCTAATCGGCCATGTTGGAAGCTTATCGACACTAGGAAAATGGAAATCGTACGTCTGAGATCATTCTGCTAGCTGCCCCTCTACAGTTCCAGCATTTTTTGTCAACAGGTTTCAAGGTATGAGCAAACATTTTATCTTTTACTGCTGCAATAAGTTTACTCAATTATGCGAGCAATGTAATGAAGAAAGATCTAGATATGCCACACGAAAGACTTTGTATTTACTTGTGTCCTAATTTGGACAAAAAAGTTCACATAAAAATACCAGGAATGGATGAGACTTCTTCGGAATTATTACTATTTATTGTATTTCGCTCGCATTATTTGCATATAGTTGCTTGGTTCGTGGGTTACACTAAAGGCCTTTCTTAAAACTGCGAAGAAAAAAGGTTAATGCATTACGAAAATGGAACTTAACTACAGTGGTTGTACCGCTTTCAGTTCTGCAACAAGCAGTCCCACATTTGAAAGCACGCTGTTTGGGCAAGTGTTGATTGGTGCAATTTAAAGCAAGGCGAGGGCAATGACGCCGTGATTAATTTATATCGGTGGCGCAGAAATTAATTGGTGATCGCTGAGACCCGCCCGTCTGCGCTTTTGGGTGACCAGAGACCCGCGCACGTTATCTGCGGCACAATCAAGGCCGTGCAACTGCCGCTCCGCCTCTGTCGACAGCGGTTGCGAGCGGCCGCTGGAAGACTCGGACTCGGCCAATTAGGTTATGTAAACACTACCTCCGCACAGTGGGCTACAGCGGCTGAGGTGGCACTGATGTCCCTGCAGTGTCTCAGACCGGGAGGTCCTAGGGTTACACCTCCGACGATGGCAGCGTTTTTGACATTAGATTCATAGCTAGCTCGGATTCAGCCGTTGTCTGAAGGAAAATTCTAGCGCCAGGCCGCTCTGATCGGCGGTTTTCCGTGGCTCCCTCCACTCCAGGCGAACGCAGGAGCAGTACCCCAACAAACGGGCCACAGAAATCTTTCCTTCGTCTTCCTTATCCCATCATCACCCATACACACTTACGCTTAGTACATGCACTACAGTAGCACACTTGTCCGGTGCCCCGCTGGTGAGAGACACCCGGAAACCCCGTTGGCCGACGACGCATCTCCCTGTCCAGCGGGGCAAGATCACCGCCACCTCCCGAGCAAAGAACACGCACTACATTTACGGGACTAGTTAGCCTAGCACTTGGCGCGCCTGGAGTCACTAATCAATCAACCCACCATCTAACCGAGCGCCTGGAGCGGATAGCACCCGCCGACCTCCCATTCGCTGGTGCGTTCGAGCTATAAGCCTAAAAAGAACTCGTTGATAAAAAAAGGGTAACACGTTTCGCCATTAGCAAGGCTTTTGTTTCGTCTTCCAATG
>BOPP01000078.1:3113783-3160801 GCA_017312745.1 Gryllus bimaculatus | reverse complement strand
TACAACACGCCCTACACTTGCGGTAGCAATGACCATCGTCGCGCCTTTCAAACACTTAACAATGAATCCCACCGTACTTTGGAACCGCTCCAGAGGCAAGGAAAAGGAAATAGCGATCCTCCGCCGTGCGAACTGCCGCTGCAAAAGCGCGGCGTGAGGGCGAGGGCGGCCGTGTTCCTTCGGTGGCCGGAGGCAGCCACCGCCCGCACCGCCCCTCGTGGCGGTTGCGGCGCGTCGCGCAACTCCGCCCTTGACATTACGCGCACTTTCACTGCCCGCGCCGCACCGGCCGGGCGGCCAGGAGGGGGAACGGCGGTGGCGGCGACACTGCACCGCGCGCGTGACGTCATGTGCCGGGATGGCGGGGGGGGGAGAGGGGGAGGCGGCCGGTGCAGCAGGTGTCGCTGTCCAGCCGCGCTGCGCTCTGCTTCGCCTGCAGAAACCGCCTCGCGGAGCCGTTCGCGCACTCGCCAGATCCGGCCCCGCGCCGGGCGCTAAGGACGCGCGTGGGCGCGGGCACTCGAGTATAATTCTACACACGTGGAAATGATGTTATAATATTCGATTATGTCGATATATATGGGTAAAACTAGCAGGACCCACAGACTCCTGCTCTCTCCTTCTGTCTCCGTCTCTCCATCCCCCCTCTCTCCCCTCTCTCTACACTCTCCCTCTCCCACTCCTTTTTCTCTCTCGTCTCCCTCTCTCTTTCGCCCATCAACTCCGTTCGCCCCTCGCTCGCTGTCGTCTCTTCCGTGGTGACAATAGAAAAGTGAATGTTAACACAATTTCTTCGCTTGAATTACAGGCATTAATCGAAATATACACTGAAGTGTACGAGTCCCGCAAATGACGGGAAAGTAGTGTCACGTGGTTTAAATAAGGAAATACTTCAGTGAAATGTATGAATGATGATTTATATCAAAGGTGGCCACTGTTTTGTACAAACATTCTTTTTTATTATTGAAGCAAACTATGTACACACGAAAACCGAAGAAAATTGAAAAATAAATATTTATTCCATTTTCTCCGCGCGTAGGGTTACCAAAACCCTAGTTGAAAAATTAGGAACGGTGAATCAAAAGCTTTGGACATTACAAAAAAAGTCTGGACACTTTCTTATGATGAATTCAGATACAAAGTTCTTATAGTAATAAAGAGGAGAGATTTATTTATATATTATTTCAGATGCGGAAAGCTCAGCTGAACTAAATCTATCATGAAAAATATACGTTTAAAAACACAAATTATTTCGACAGCTTTATTACTAAGCATTTTTCCTATCTTTATTTAAACATTTCCAAAACAAATACAAGAATAAGACATTATTATTGTTCTTATAGTTAAAACATTAAGTTTAACTCCTATTATTAATTTTTTTCTCTAATGCAATTTCATTTTTTGTATACTTAATTTAAATATATTAAAATTAAATAAAACAGTTAATAGATGATACACATTAAAAATAGCAGGACTTTTGAAATCAAATCAGGACAGCCAGGAAAGAGTCCGAAAATCAGGACTTTTTAATTACTCTCACATTCATACTTAAACTATGTATATACAACTCATTCACTCTCACAAGCACGCATCACAACACTTGACTATACACTATGTACACTTGTTTATTTCGCCACAGTGCCTGGATAAATGAGGACGCCTAGTAACCCTCACCACAGTCCATTGGGTGATGCACGGCGCGCCGCATGCGGCCCACGGACCGTAGGATAGCCACCCTTGGACTAGATTTTATCTCGATGTTTACTACATCTCGCAAAAGCGATCGTGATCACAACCCCCCACCCCCATCCGTCATACTCCGCTTTGCTAATTTCTCTTACATAAGGCAGAACTTCCGTTTCGTTCTGCTCGCTCGACCGACGCCGAGCAGGATATTACGTTGTTATTTCAAACAAAAAACAATCGCCACGGTCAGGGCCGGCGGGTCTTCCTCCGGGGTAATTGCTACTTGGGGAATCAAGGCACGACATTCACACTTCGCAAATGTTAACACATTTGTTTTTCAGGGTCTTTTAACGGTACATTTTCACTTGGTTTTTACTTTCGCGTATACGAACATTTATGATGCAAAACATCGATGTTCAGGTTTTAAATATGTGCTGTTATAGCACCAGTAGTTTGTAAACATTATAAAATATTGTATTGCTGATTATCGCTAGAATTCCTTTTGTTCTTGTTTCGGCTACTTGTATTTCAATGAAATGAAAAATTGCCGTTTATATATTATATTACGTACTTCCATTGCATCTATTTATTTATAACATTCCCTCAAATCTGTTTAATGCAGGAAACTACCCGGTAACAAGTTATGAATTGAGAACATTAATACATTTCTTTTTACATGAAATTCGTGAGTTCAGAAGTTCATAAGTTAATGTACGCTGTTGTGTTGATCATTTCAAACACACTTTTGAATTATTATCATGTTATTAACTTTCATTTCTACAATTACAAGACTTAACGGGATGTCGATCCTTTAATTTCAAAAGAAATTATTATCGTAACACATTTCTGAAATGCTTCGTTATATCGAGCTACATTAACATTTAATAACCGAAAAGCAACTTAAATGGCAACTTTTGGCTCGACGAGTAATTTGAATGTGAATTAATTAAAACTAACGCTAATTAGAATGTTCCCCCTGTGCTTAAGCGCCTAAGAAAAGAAAAGAAATGAAAAGGAAATCGCGATTTGCCCTTCTTAATTCTCGCTTGACGGTCGTTTCGACTACTCCTTGACTTTATGATCCTTTTCATCACGGAGGGAGACTCGCTGGAAGAAAGACCCTTTACGATTGGGATAAATCGTTACAGCATTGAAGAGATCACTTCTTTAAAGCGAACAGTACTATTGTAAATTTAGCAAACTTTAAATGTATTCACGTAAAATTTGGGAGCCATCGCTCTAAAAGTTTTGCAATATCGTACACTTTTGTATGATACAATATTGAAATCACGGGTTAGGATGGTCGTAACTAATACATTGCACATGGTTTAGTAGGGGGACGTAATTTCTAGATTCGCTTCCAGAGATTTGAAACCTGATGTTTGGGAGAAGGGTAATGTGATTTGTTCAGGACGGTGGACGTTTTTCGACAGGTTCTATACGAGTTGAACATCGGCAAATACCGCATTGCTCTGCCAAATATATTATACCCCAGGAAGATCAGTCGAGCGCCAGCGTAGATGGAGGTTGTGGACTGGTGTCTCTGACTGGACTGGATAGTTATCTTCTGGAGTCTTTATATGCTTCTGCAATGCAAATTTTTGCTTATAAAGCATTTTTTGAACCCTCCTTTTGAGTGCTTATTGCGGCTCAACCATTCGGAATATCCACGTATATTATTAGACAAAATATGCTTAAACTTGTCTTATGAGCTTATTTGCGAAGTTTCGACGTTTCCTCCCCGGGCAGTCTGTATATACTTTAAATGCTATATTTACTTTGTACACTTTATATCCGTGAGATTGAGAGCGACTGAGAGAAGTTACGAGCGCGTGGAGCGCAGTTGCGCCGAAACGTGGGTGGGGTGGAGGAAGGGAGGGGCTATCGGTCGCTTCCAAGCCTCGAGGAGATAGAGGCGGCGCGGCTGCCGCAGCCCAGCGACCGACGCCGCGCGGCGCGGCACCTCCGCCCGTAAACACTCGGCGGCGGAGACGCCGTAAAGCCGGCGATTGTCGCGAGCGGCCGGGAAGGCGCTCCGAGCGAGTCGAGAGAAGACACGGCAATACGATACGAGGAGGGTGAGGAAAGACTGAACAGAAGTGAGACGAGCGTTCATTGTTTCGGGTGCGTCGGCTGGTGACGCTCATTAGGCGCGTAAGTGTAGTACTGGTTATTTCCCTGGAGCTGGTGGTATTTGTGCTCCACTAGATATCCGGCATTGGACTACAACTTGACATAAGTGGGTTTCTCCCCTCCACGCATATTCCTCAGGATCTGTCCCAACCAGGGCAAGTTCTAAGCTCCAGAATGGTCTTTCGAGTGTGGTGATATAGTGCATGTAAGTGTAAGAGTGGTGTATAAAAGGAGAGGAGGGGACAGGAGGAAGAATCGCCCGCTGTCAGTGGCTCGTTTATTAAGGTACTTCTCCGGTATTCGCCTGATATTGATTAGAGAAATCACGTAAAGTAAAATTGGAGCAAGTGGCCTCTAGAATGGTCCCCCAGGCAGAGGCTGAATTTGAAGCTAGGAAGGAGGTGAATAGAAGGGTAGAATCAGTGGTTTAAAAGCTGAAGCAAAAATGCTGAAGTATAGGTTGGAGGCAGGAGACCTATGGAATCACTGAATGCTAATGCGCAGGTTGGCTTCATCATAGAAGTAATTGTCGAGTAAATATGGGAATCAAAGCCAAGAGGACCAAATAGAAAGGGCGATCTAGAAACTAAAAACTAGTAAATGTTACCCAATGAGTTGCCGATTGATGGACGGAGATGATGAAATAGAAAAAAACAAACAAATTAAAGAGTTGGCTGAAGGAAAAAACGATAAATATGGATGGAAATCGGCTGAGGTAGCAACGCTATGGATGTGAAGAAGGTGGTATCCATAGGACGTACTGAACGGAGGTACGAAAGTGACTTGAAAGTCGAGTGGGTAAGAAACAGAATATTTCTTCGACTAACGGAAACACAGAGTCAAATAGTGCATCGCGGAGGTGATAACGGAATCTCTTGACGTAAAGTAGCAAGAACCGAGGCAAGGGTGGTGGGTTGGCGAGCGCTAGCTGTGAAACTCGCGCGGGCGGAAAATGTTCCTGAATGAATGGGGCAGACCATGGTGGGAATCACATCATGGTGCAGACGAAGGAGGAGAAGGAGCCGAGAGGAGGAGGGAAGGCGATTGGCTCATTTCTTGGCCCGTGGGGTTTCATCGGATGCCCCGACGTGCAGGGTGCCCCCTCCACCCGTAGGCTGAGGGGCTGCCCCTTTCACTCCATGACATCCGTCTGCTTACGTTCGAAGTAGTTACAGCAGTGGCATTGACCGGGAAGTCTTAGGGTTTGGATCCCGACGGTGACGAATTTTTGACACTAGCTAGGACGAATTCAGTCGCAGTGTGGAGGAGAATTCTTGTGCTCGGCTGCTGTCATCGGCAGGGTTCCGTGGGTTTTTCTTAACAATGCCAGGCGAATGCTGCAGCAGTATCCACCTACCGCGCACGATCTGTCCTTTCTGATCGTTGACCTATCGCTTCCCCTTACACACATACACACAGTAAATGCACTATACTGCCACAAGATTGAGAGAGATTTATTTAGATGGAATACATAGTTTTATCTTGTAAATTTGACACTTCTTCAGGATTATTTAATGTAATACGGGCAGATGTCTAAGAAAATCTTACACTACGAACACCTATACTGTATATAATATGTATATATATATATTAGTATATATATATATATATAGTATATAATATATCTATATATACACAATAATTGGTAAGAAAATACTTGCCTGAAAATAAGATTAAGGCGAGCTTTGTAATACTTAATAATCTTATTTGCCAATTGCAATATACCTATACCCAATGTTTCAACCATACTGGACCATGCTCTCTGTATACATTTACTCCGTTTATAAAGAAAATGAAGATTAATGAAACTTAGATTCAGTGTCCATGAAATATGTTTGCAGAAATTCAGTAATGATGGTTTATAACTATTTCGGTTCAAAAACTGAATTAGTCAGTAAGAATTACATGGTACTCATGGAACGTTGAAATTGCAGATGGGATAATTCAAATACACGGGTAGCTACTTACTGACGATACGAACTGTATTATTTGTATGGTCTCACGTAAGCAAGGCTAACAGCCGTATGGTGTTCACAGTTTCATACTATTTTTGTCTACATACTATTTTCTCAAAATGAAGAAGAATGTAACATTTTAATGATACGAACACTATAAGCAGTAAGAACACTACTACGCAAGCACATTTTATGCGTTGTGAAGCGCGAAAGAGTGTATGTTTTTGTAACTCATTTTCTTCGACTTGACGAAGCTTGTTGCAAATGAACAGTTATAATTTTATTGCCTTTCTTAGAACTGTCACCTTGATGAAACTAAAGGTGGGCTGTTGATTTTCGGCAGTGGGAGAGAACTGATTGATTAAACAAACAAAATGACGAAATACTTGCACCCGTGTCGCGATACTCAAGTAGCCTAAACAACACGGTTCACGCCTTTCAACTCCAAATCTACCATTGACGACACAATGACGCATTCCAATCCCGCAATTCTCGCAGGAACTAAGGCGGACTGCTGCCAATGCCATTGAGAGGCCGTGTTGGCCAGGCGTGGGCTGGGAGGACACGCGCCCGGTATATGGTGGACCGCGCTGCGTAGAGCCGCGCTCCTTTCGTGATGATTTGACGAATACACTGTAGGAGAGAGCGCGGTTCTTCGCATAGGTAACAAGGGTAACAGCTATATAGCCACTGCGTGGGGTAATTATCGTTTTGCAGGATGATTTTGTTGTTTGTAGGACATTCAATGACACCCGAGAGGTAATGCTCTTTTGTACGAAGTCACTCAACTACAAAATATGTATGTATGTATTTGGCCTATTAGGGTCAGGCTTTTGCCGGTTTAATGGTCACCATTAATTGCGCAAACGTTTGAAGAGTAAATAAAACAACCTTTATTTTTTACTAATAGTTTATTGGTTGTTATTGCCTTCGATACGGAAATTCATGTAGACAGCATAACTCACGTGCATCTAGAGGATCGTGGTTAGGAGGGAAATATGAAAACAGTTGAATGATGCTACATGTTTTCTAGTGGAGGAACTTCTGAGAGGAAATTATGGAAATGAATTAGGAGAGGGAATTGGTAGAGGGAAGAGTGAAAGGGAATTATGGGGGGGGAAATATGAAAAGACAAGCCGATACAAGTTAACATCTAGTAAATTAGTAAATAATTAAATCTAAATCAATAGTATCAGGTAAAAATTAAATCAAGTATATATCTGGGATGTTAACTGGCTCTAATGATAACGCCCTAAAGGCGCTCGGGACTTTTTGTCGCCGCTTGATGGTAAAAACCCTTGGTGCATGAACAACTCACCCTCGAGGCTCTGGTCGTAGCCCTTGGTGAAGAAGAGCATGGCCTTGGCGGCGCGCTCGGGCGTCTTGAGCAGCCCGGGCCGCTGCGGGTTCTCGCCCAGCGCCGCCAGCAGCTGGCCGTACGCCGCCGCCATGTCGGGCAGCATCGCCTCGCGCACGGGCGGCCGGTGGTCCAGCTCCAGGTCGTGGTGGAACGTGCAGCGCTCGTGCCCTGCGAACACACCGACACACACTTATGACTTTGATCTGACACGGACACACCTGCGCACTGGGCACCTCGTGATTCATTGATCTTTGATCTGTCACGGACACACTTGCCTTGGGCGCACTGGGCATCTAATAATTGATGGGCGTGACACTGGCTCATCTGACTTAAGCGCGCTGGGCATTTGATAATTGATTGACCTGACACTGGCTCATCTGACTTAAGCGCACTGGGCATGTGATAATTGATTGACGTGACACTGGCTCATCTGACATAAGCGCACTGGGCATTTGATAATTGATTGACCTGGCACTGGCACATCTGATCGGAGAAACCACGGAAATCTACCGATCAGAGCAGCTGGCATCTAGAAGTCCCATCCAGGCAGCGGCTGAATTCGACTTAGCTACGTAGCTGGTGTCGAAAATCCTGCCACTGATGGGTCTCGAACCCTGGGGTCCCTGGTCAGAGGGAGTGCATTGATATCAGTTGATGCCCTAAGCCACCTTAGCCGGTGTATGCTTGGTTCACCACAGATTAAATGAAGAACTTGAGTCAGTTAGAAGATAAGCCACACCAAGCCCCCAGGTATTCGAACATGTAAAGATTTTGATTTTGGTGAAAGTGTGATTTATCTTGTTAATATTTTCGTCTTAAACAGGGGCGGATACACGGAGCGGGAAATGAGGAAAATCTTCCTCACACCAAACAAATCAGTAACTTAATTTTATCTTTTCATGACACTTTCAAACTAAAATATTTGCTGATAATCAGTAAAATGATGAAAATCGGATCACAGCAAGTTAAGCATTCTAGATATGTAAAGAAGTGTTGTACTGTGTATATGTATTTACTATACCAAGTTATTGGTGTGTTTCTGAAAAATGTTTTTGTTAAATTATTTTATTTGCTATAGTGTTGTATGAGAGTATTTTATTTGATGTTATTTATCAGTGTACGTGCTTTTCGGAAATCCATTTTGTATGCTGTTATTCGGCTGAATTATTTCTCGCATTGGAAATTTCCACATTAGTCCCCTCGCCGCTTCGTGACTTCGGAATTTATTGGTAATTTCCAATACACACGTGGTGTTATTTCTCTCGATAATTACATTTTTCGTATCACTAAATCAGGGAGGAGTATGCCATGCTAGAAGGACAAGCATAAAACAGCAGCTCCTTTGTTCCAGGGTTTACATTTCTGCTTTCAGTTGTGTGCGGTGTGTGGTATACAACGGCCTTCAGGGAAAGTTGAAGACCTCCTCTCGTAATTCTTGGATTCCCCTGTGAAAAAATCAGCCTCGAAAATCCAAGGCCAGTAGCTAGATGATGCAATTGCGTGCCTTATTTTAAGGCATTAGAAATCTTCAACTACGAATATTTGGAACACAATATTAAATAACCTAGATTAACAATCAACCAGGATACACCCTCCAGCACAGAAAAAATACATTAAAAATTTCTTCTACAACGACATCGGAACTTGAGAGTATTATGGCCTTGGGGAGGGGATTTCTGGGATTTTGCCAATATTTTTTGTTTGTTGCGTTCAGAACTATGGCTAAATGAAATTTCTTGTATATTGGTTAGAATTGCATTATGTAGAATTCAGAATATGTTTAGTGGATATTTTTAAATATAATTTGGCCAATTTTTCCTGTTGCTGACATTTATGTGTCGTTAAGATTTATGCTATATTTTGCATATTTCATTTAAAGTATAGACTAATATCTCTATAAACGTTTCAAATTTTCATACGATCTACGTTATTTGTGCAGCGTTTATTGCTTACCAAAGAGATTGTGTAAAATACGTGTGCAAATGAAGTAAATTTCTTGATATCTAAATGTTTTTTTAACCAGATAGAAGACATTCATTGTACAATGTACTCACTAAGGTGAATTATTTACTTTAATTATTTCTCCCGCGATTAAGAAAAAGTTATTATGTTTGACCAAAATACGTTTATATTTTCATTCAAAACGCCGCTTCTCCTGAATGTTATCAGTAATAAGGGTTTATGCAGGAAATGAAATATGTTATTTTTAAAGCAATATTAAAATGCATAATTTAGAATGTTTATGCCGATGAAATGCTATTAAAAAATATTTCCAGATTTTTAGTGTCTTAAAATCCTCTTCGCTAATTTGATTTGAAGAGCTTAAGTGATAAGCCTGTAATTTCTGTGGACAGTAAATCGGCAAAATAACAATATTCTTTTCATTATTTTGTACCTTGACTGAACTAATTAATGAGACAGTGTTGTTTTTATACCCTTCGCTGTGAATAAAACTTTGTATTTTAAGTGATTGCTGACCAGCATCTATGAATCGATTATTTGTTTAATGAAAGTAATGCACATCACAAGAATATTACTAAATTACAAACATACTTTCATGTTAATAACACAATCGTAGCACTTTCTATTAATATTTGTCATTACAGAGGAGTCATCATTTAATTATTTAAGCTTATATTCTGCGAACTTTTTTTCGTTTTGCATTTATATTTATTAATGTATAATTTTAACAGTCCTTGGCTGAAGCGTGTGAAATGTAAATAATGTTGTGTGTGTCTTACTCCCTATCGTATCCACGTTCACGATTTACTCCCGACATCGCAGGAGCGGTGAACGAAAGGTGACCGCGATAATGACTATTAGTATTCCATTTCATAGTTAGAAAATCTGAATGGCATGTTTTAATTAATTTAAAAACTACGTCATGAACTAGGACACACGTAGATAAATGTCAACTGTGCCTTAAAGGTATTCGGCTAAAAGTAAGTTGGAATAAAATGCGGTAGACATTATGCGTTGGTCAGACTCAAGGATCTCTTGGTTAAATGTGTGGGGGAAAGCCGTCATGATTATGCGTCCGCCTAGTGAAGTGTCAACGTGCATTAAAAGCGTGAAGTTGTTATCTTAAAAGGCAAAAATATCTTCACAATGTTACTTAAAAATAGTAAATTAGACACAAATCTATATATTAGATGAGATAGTTTAATAGCAGTAAATTGTAAATGAATAGGACTATTAGGCATATTAAAATACCTCTGAACGTCTTTAGAGGTCGAGAACAAATATTTGACGCGGTTGAAGTTGGTAAACTGAGCCGATTGTCGAGATTTATAACGAACCTAGTCAATGGTGATTGTTTGTGGCCGAGTGTCGTTCAATACCAATTATTTATGAGAAAAAAACCGTATAACCGAGAAATCTGTTCCTAGAACAGGAGCACTCGGATGCCATTTTGAGCTACAACTCATTTGTTTCGATTGTTCTGTTGTAGTTCTTAACATAGTAACGTGTTAGAGGAATGGAAGAGGGTTACAGGAGATGAGGCTAAAGTTAAAAATCGAGGCGGAGATTTTTAATTTGGATGGGGCAGTCGTAGCACTGTAACATTTCGTGGTATGTTAAGCATTTTATTGGTCACCATAAAATCTCACGATGTATGCAAAAATTTACAATATTACAACGTTAATAAACAAACGAATTCTGTTGCTGTGGCACGTTACTATGGTATTGTGGAGTGTTGATTGCGATATATATTTTATTATTATTATTATAGCCCGTTACAATCCTGTAGAGGGCAAGAGACTCTGGTTGCCGAGTGGGTTATAAAGTGGTACGAGCCCAATTCGGGCACTTCCTTATATAGACGCTATATACACATAAAATAGAAAAATGTAAGATTGTTCACTTTGTCACTGTCAGATTCAGCGATATAACTAAACAATATTCGTACACCGTGGTTCGAGAAAAGATAGATGCAAATAATTCTCCTGAACCTAAAAATTCCTAAAGAAAAATTCGGTGAGGAAGTTGGCGCGTCGACTTGTAGTGGCGACACCATGAGACCGTCAGTAATTATGATATCCGGAGAAGAGTTTCATTTGATGAAATGCCGTAATAATGAACTTAATTTACCTAATACACATTTTTAGTTGTACTATACATAATATTACAATTAAAAATAATTACCCTCAAAACTAATGAGTTACGATTGTTCTGAATTGATTTGTTTTGTACATCGCCTTGTGTTTTCTTAATAAACATTTGACTTGCGATTAATCGATGGTTGTTTATTTACGTTGCTAAGGATGTTAAATTTCTTAACATACAGCTATGTATAAGTGCACTTAAAAAACCTGCAGTGTTGCATATTAAAAGGAGTTAAAGACGCATGAGACCATAAAAAAATTTTAACTGACGTCCACTGAAAAGTGCCTGTAGGACGCGATTTAGTTGCGTTAACTCGATATAACAGATAAGTTTTGCGAATGTAATTGAACCAACAGTCTTTGTCTTGGCGCACGTATTGTTGGTTTCTCGCTCGACGGAGCTCATCGACTCCCACTCGTCCTGGCGGGGGCGGGGCGGAGGCGAGGTGGGCGGGGCTGATTGTATTAGCCGCCGGCAGCGCGCAGCCCAGCGGACGTTTTATCGCCCCCACTTCGTCGGAGGCGACAGCGAAATAGAATCAGCACCCCCCTCTCCCCCCGTAGCCCCGAGCAAGGGGCCTCCGCCGAACGCGTTTCCCGGATGCGTCGCGATCGCGTCGCTCTCCACTGGAGAGCCTCCCGGCCCCGTTGCCTCCACCTGGCTTGCGACGCGCAGGGCGCTCCGGAGGGGCCGGCGATCGCATGCGAGTGGCTTAACTGATTGGTGCGTCAACTGCTATGGTCTCCTAAGTGTAGTGATTATGGTGATTTAATTGATTGATTGGTGATTTCAGGCGCTTCAACTTCTAAGATCATTAGTCCCCACTTTTCCTCCCTCCCCTGCTTTCTAATAACTTGTAATATTTACACATTCCTCGCTCGCGGATATAAAACAAAAACCTATTATATACGTTCTGTATAATTATTATGCCTACTAAGATATGTAAATTAATGTCTATTTTCAGTATTTTAGGTTTTCTAATAGTTTTGTGTATTATTAAAACATTTCGTCTTGTTCTTCCTTTCCACGGTTTAACCCAGAAGGTCTTTTCCAGCTTCACTCCATCGTAGGTTTGGTCCACCAGGGTTACTTTTTCCAGCTGGTCGATAATGGTGAGCCTATCATCTCCCTTCCTTTGTAGGGGTTGTGCCCATGGAGTACGTTTCTCCTTTATGGTGCCTGATATGGAGAAATAGTTGACCTTTTCGGGTGTTTTCGTTTCTGATCCGGTCTACGAGGCTGCAGCCTTTTACTGCTTTTAGAGATGTCATTTCGGAAGCTTGTTTATTACTACTTTTCTTTCTCATCATTACCAATGATTGGCGTCCGTTCACCAAAACTGGTACTGCCATCACTTTGTACATTTTTGGTAGTATCTCTGTTGCCTTCTTCGAGAGCGCGGTTCGTTTTCGTGCCACAATCCAATTTTTAAATTAATGAGACAAGGTAATAAAAAAAGCTTTGAATTAAGAAAGTTTTGAAATGCTTAGTAGTACCACCCGTGTTGCCAGACGTACCAGAATCCTGGTATTTTTATCAGGAAATTAATGAAGATAACAAGTACTAGGATGAAGTCATTCTGGTACTACCAGGATATTAGTCTAAGGTAATAGACCATGTACAATTTATGATTCTTATAATAGTATTTTTTATACTGTAATTTAAAACTAACATTAATATTAGAGATAACTATGATATTGGTGAAAACATTGCCGTGATTGTATTTCCTTATCTCATGCTGAAGTAGAAAAGATTAGAAATGAATCGATATCCAGTAAAGTTTAATGAACTTCCTGCGCGTGTTAAAAACATAATAGAGTTAAAATATGAACAATTTCAGAAAATAAATCAACTGTAATTGGTACTAGGAATTTTAGTGAACGTTCCAGAATTTTTGAATATTCGTACTGGTATATATATGTAATAATTTGTCAACGCTGAGTACCATAAGATCATGTTATAGTTTCCCTTGATGTTTTAGCAATGAAAACTAGTCCCTATCCACTTATATTGAAAGTTTGGGATGAATGGTATTATGAATTGTCTAATTTTCCGTTTTCACTTGAAGAAACTTTGTTGGTGATTAAATGCATATTAATAACATTGCGTTCACCTCTGATCATGACATTTACAAACAACTGACGGATTCACCCACAGGTGGTTTATTAAGTTCGTCATGTTTTGATATTGTAATGAGAAAATTGGAACAATTTCATTTTATCAAAGGGAAGTTCTTTCTTTTTTAAAATATATCTTTTCGTTTCAAAAGATCTGTAGATGGCGTCTTAATACATAAGGACACATAAGGATGAAATCGGATACTATCTGATGAGAAATATTATCTGATTATAATTTCCCATGATCCTGCTTTACAATTTGCTATTGAGAGGTCTACAAACAATTCTATCAACTTCCTACATCTTACTTTAACTTTGGAAGGAAATAAATCTTCTACCAATTGGTTTAGGAAAACTCTTTCTTCTAGGAAAACTTTGAATTATCTTTCTGCCCATCCGATTCCACAAAATATTGCTATTGTTTAAGGCTTGGTTTTTAGCACTTTGTGACTTTTCTAATCACACATCTTTATTAAAAGTAATTAAGTAAACTTTTATTGAATATGCTTTATATGATATATGCTTTAGTGTTACCAATAAATTCATAATTAAAAGATTAGTCATAAATCAAAGAAATTAAAGATTTAATAGATACAATTATTTGATTATCTTGAATGATGATAATTAGAAAATAACTAATTATATTTCCATTCCGTATTATATTCCCAAGATTATGAATAAATTTACGAAAGAATGTACTAGGTTAAATGAAGGGAGATTTTGATTAATAAAAAATGATTAATCAGGAATGTTTAAGTTTCGGTTCCTCTTTTAGATAAAGATAACGCCATTTACTCCGTTCGCTGCCTAAACTACATATTATGGAATACACGACAAACCAAAAAGCGCCTTAAACAAGGAACTAAATAACACGAAAGTAACATTAAAGCGTGCCGTAGTAAATTAAATCCGATTTCCCGCCATCGACTGATCACCTTACATAATTTGTGCATCCAAGACCTTGCATTTTAGAAATTGAAGCTAGTAAATACCGTCGATTGATTTCTGATACCTTAAACATTAAGATTCAACAGGCTGTCAAAACGAATGTGGAGTCGAGTATTTTCACCAATGCGTGTGATTGTTTGGTCCAAAATTAAATTACATTCTTAGGAATAATTATATGGATTGTCCTACGTGTTCTGCCTTTTTCATATATTGATTGTTTATTTTTTTCTCTTGTTGATCTTACTTCCTTCGTTACTCCCCCTTTGCTCCTTTTAACCCCTCTCCTCTACGCCATCCTCTTAAATCTCCAAATTAAAATTTGTTGTATTTGATTAATTCCATTGATAAGAAAGACTCATATTCTCCTGTTACTCCCATGCAGTGACGTTTTTCGGTGGGGGGGGGGGAGCAGGTGGGCGGTTCGACCAAGGTGACACCAATTATAAAATTATGTAGTTGGAATTATATTATTTAAATGATTTATGTTGTCTCTTGTGAGAGAAGCTTTTTAAAATTAAAGCTCATAAAATCTTATTTTCGATCTAAAATGACTGAATCAAGACTTTCTGATTTTCATCTATTGTTGATAGAAAATTATATCGTAGTTTTGATGAAATTATAGTTAAGTTTGCTGCTTTTAAGTATCAATTATTTGAATCACGGACACCTTTTAATTTCTCGCTAACGCTTACGCAGTAGAGATAAAATTATGTAATGCTGCGCGAAAAACAAATGGCGAATTTATGGCAAGAAATACTTATTACAGGGCCCTGGTAACGAAAAGGGAGATAAATTCAGGTGCTAAATTTAGAAAAAAATCCTCTAACCTATAGTGTAACCCGAAACCATGTTTTGTGGGTCCTTGATATCGAAAAATTGAATGACGGCAGTCATTCGGTTAGTCCGTCCTTCTGTCCGTCCGACAGTGCTATGAACAATGCTAGCGACGAACCCGTTTAACCGATTTTCTCCAAAATATATATTCCCCAATTTGAAACCGATATTTTAGATTTGGGGAGAACTTTACATGAAGCCCCTGGAACTTTTTCAAAATGTTCAAAAATGGCTCATATTTTATTAAATTTAGTTGTTGAATAGTGTGAATGACCTTCAAGAGAATGGTGCAGATGTACTTTTCGTTAAAATTCATAATTTTTCAAAAATTGCAAATGTTCAAAATTTATTCGAAGTCTCCTACAGCAAAATTATCGAAGATAGACATTTTCCCCACAATAAAATATGTTTCTTAAAGATAAATTTTGAAATAAGGTCAGGTATAATTTTTCGAAAATTAGAGTACTTTTTGCATAATTTTGTTTGAAAATTCGGTAGAGAAAGGACGTGATGGTTTAGCACCACTAGTTTAATATATTATAAATAAATGTCACGTGAAAATATACTTGTATTTTTATTAAATAAATGACAAACAATTAATTATAAAAACCATTAAACAATTAAATATTTTTATATTTAATTTATGAGGTGGGGGGGGGGTTATACCATTAGTTCTGCCCCGAGTGCCAGCAAGTGAAGCTACGCTGCTGCTCCCCTGCGAACCCCCACCGCCCACTGCCCACTGCCCCAGTGCGGCGGCCGTCTGCCGCCGATAAGCCCCTTTATCTCCGACTTTGACCTGCGCCCCCCTCCCCCCGCCTGTTCACATGCGCCTCGGACAAGCGCCATTTAAACGCGCTCGGCCAATGGCGGACATTGATTTTTTACGTCTGGTGTCAAAGGTCACGTTTCCACACATGTCGGCTTAGCACTTCGTATTGCTCCTCTGAGAAGAATTGAACTCGAGTAAATCCATGATGACGATGGGATACGAAAGGTGTTTTCAATATCTGCGTAAAAAAATTAAAATATGAAAATATTCTTGTAGAGAATGTGACAATTTAATATTAAATGTTCCTGAATTACTTGTAAATTGAAATAACGGACAGTTCAAAGAATATGAATTATTAAGAAAAGTTGGTCATGAAATATAAAGAAATTTGTTACTTGATTATAAGTCAAAATCAAATATCATTGAGAATAGGTTCATTTAAGAAACACATTTTTCATCCATTTAAAATATTATTTTGAGCTGAAAATTTATATGAAATATTAATGTCATTGGACAGCTTCTTGCTCCTTGTGTGTTCTCTATTTAATCATGCCTTAGTGAAAGCTTCTGTTGGCATATCAAACCCGAAACACATAATTAATAACTTTTAGCAGCAGATGCCATGTGCTAATAGCAACCGTCCTGCTGGCGAGTAGTGCTAGTTCCTTACTAACTTGAAGGTCGATTTATCACGTCACTCCGTGAAGCTTTCGAGTTCCGATTTTAACTCTCCCACCTCATTGTAAACGCATACAATAAATCTTCGTGATTTGATTCTCGTCCGCCCAACACACCTGACTTCAAGTTTAATTTCTACTCTGCATATTTTTCATCTTTCACCCTTGAATTTTTTTTGCTTTGTTCTACGTTTTTTGGTCAGCCCTTCTTATGTTATGTGCACCAGGCGACAACGAATTAATAATGAATGGGCCGATAAAAAGAAGCATCCAGCCGGGAGAGATGGCTCGCAGCATGATGGCACTGCACTAACCGGGAGGTCCTAGGTTCGAGTCCGGACTGTGACTGTATTTTCGACACTAGCTGCACAGCTAGGTCGAATTCAGTCGCTGTCTGGAGAAGAATTCTAGCGGTCAGCTGCACTGATGTTAGTTTTCCGTGGTTTCTCCTATCAACATCAGATGAATGTAGGAGGCCATAACAATTGGGCCCCAGAAAGCGCGCGATCTTTCCTTCCTCTTCCTTGTTTAATTCTCTCCCCTTACTTAAACACACTTACACTAACATGCAGTACACCACCGCACATCCAGGCGACCGGCCGGGAGATTACAGCTTGTCTTCTATTCAGCGGGGGAAGACCCCTGCCATCCCGCGAGGGTAAAACATTCACTACACTTCCGGGACTAATGACTTTAGCCGTTGTCGCGCCCGGAATCACTAATGTAGATTGCGCCTGCCCCCCACCGCCACAGCTGCGCTCACTGTCACGCTGTTTTTAACAAACCTCCAGTTATTGACAAACTACCCATGCCTAATCTTCCCACGCGGATCTGTTAATGCATGTGGGTGTTTGTCACATACCCCCTATCCAAATCAAGCATTCATTGCCTCTCAGGAAGTAAAAATGTGCAGTAGCAGTGCCTGTTGAATATTGCATTACTTGTATTATCTCAATCTGAAAGCCTGGAATTAATGATCAGAATAATACATTCATTAGTTTCTTTGTACTTCCTCTTACATTAAATTTGTAAAGTATCAGTTTTGAAGGTTAGTTTTAAAGAAATTATGAAGGATATTATTCACACTGCTGACATTTCCTCTTGTTATTGAACATTGTTTACTCTCTAGATACTTGAGGAACCAGGCAGTTAACTACTGATAGAGTACATTCGTACACATCGAAGTATAGGTGGGGAGGGCGGTTCGTGAAAAGTCGAACTTGAATTATTTATTGATTAAAGATATACTCTTCTGACTAGCGTGTTTAATTTTGATATTACAAAACGCGCGACGAATCGGCAATACTTAATTAACGTTAAGTGCTTTTAAATTGAACAATTATTTATTGCTCGCCCCCCCCGTCGGCAGTGCTGTGAATCCGACGCCTGCTCTCCAGCTGATGAAGCGACAAATGACTCCCGCCGACAGTCGACTGTCGCTGGGAAGAGGGGGGGGTGCTGCGATCGATAGTGGCGCCGCACATCGGCCGAAATCTCGGCTCCGCTGCGGGGAGGGCGGGCGATGAGGAACGTGCCTCGCCACCGCCGACTCGCCGTCCCCCCTCCCACAACTCCACCCCTTCTCGCGCGGAAAGCGCCTTACAGACAGCAGTTCCCGGCGCGCGACCTCTGCGCGAGGGGCATTTGCGATGGAGATAGCAGACGTTCAGAAGTTTAGACACTGAAAACCACGGTGGTTTCTTTTGGTTTAAATTCTAAGAGTAGACTTGTATTATTGGTTGATTGGTAATTGCGGGCGCGTCGACGGCTAAGGTCATTACTCCCGTAAGTGTAGTACATGCTTTATCGCGGGAGGTGGCGGGGATCTTCCACAGGTGGCGGGGATCTTCGCTGGAGGTGGCAATATCCGGCATCGACTTACCCGTCGAATTTTGGGATTTTCACCCATCAGACTTCTTCCAACAGTGGGGCACCGCCCCCGCCTGGACAAGCTCAGAACTCCCAATATGTGTGATAGTGTAGTACATGTATGTGTGCATAGGTAAAGGGTGAGGATCGGACAAAGAAGAAGAAGAAGGAATGATTGCGCGCGGTCTATGGTCGTTTGTGAGGGTTCTGCTCCGGCATTTACATGGAGTTGATCGAAGAAAAAACGGAAAACTCCCGATCAGAGCAGCCGTCGCTAGAATCGCCCTCCAGATAGCAGCTGAATTCGATGTAGCGGTATAGATTGTGTCAAAATCCTGCCGCCATCGCGATTCGAAAACTAGAACTTAGTCAGAGGGTCTGCACTGACATCAAATGATGCCTTGAGCCACTCACGCCGGTGACAAGTATACGTTACTAGCTGATAAGGCAGCGTTGCCCGGGAATTTTATTTATCTGAATCATCTATTAAGTTGCCTCGTCCGACCCCCAGGTTCTTCCGGTCATCCCCGCACCTCGCAGGCGTGCCGCCTTCTGCTCTCTTGCATCTGTTTCATCCGCTCATTCGCTTTGAACGTTCTTTCCGCTACGCCCATTCCTTCTCCCTCCCCCCTCTTCCTCCTCCTTGCGGTCCCACCTCACTACGACAGACAGGAGGAGCGAGAGAGATGGAGCGATGGAGAGAGAAAGAGAGAGAGATGGAGAGAGAAAGAGACAGAGAGAGGCGGGGAGGAGAAACACTTGTTAAGCATCGGTGGCCATGTCTTTGGAGGAGCTTCTTCTTCCCCAAGGAGGGCACCACTCCGCCTCTGTCCCTGGCGGGCCTTCCTTCTTTTTCTTTTGCTTTTCCTCTCGCGCGCGCGCAGCATTAAATCGGCGCGGGGGCGGCCACTCGCGATAAAACGCCCTCCGCCCCTCCCCCTCCCTTCGCTCTGTTCCATTTTAACGCCGCCCCCTCCCCACCCGACCACCCACCCACACGTCGCGACGCACAGCGGCCGCCTGGCCCTGCGCGAACTGCTGTTGCGAAATACGACCGACTCCGATGGAGAGAAGGTAATGAATCTTCTTCCGCTTTCTCTCCTGCCTCTTCCCCACCTCCTGAGACCCCCCAGTGCAACGTCTGTTGCCGCTCCAGGGACTCTGATCCGGAGGTCCGTGAGTTCGATTCCTGATGGCGGAAGATTTTGTGACACTACCTAGAGAGATGGGGAGAATTCAGTCGTCTTGAGGAAGTCTAGCGACTTTAACAAATGGGCTACGGACTGCGTGCTATCAGTCCTTGCCCATTCTTATTCCCATCCAGTTCACACACATCGAACGATTAGAACTTCTCCAGAGTCTCGATAGAGGCGGTGCCTGGCGGGGGATACATGGAGGGTAGGAACTCTCCTAAGCCGACGTTTAGGTCGATGCCGGATTTCGAGTTCTATCGCCTCCTCCCGAGGTATGACATGCCCAGCACGTACGGAACTAATATCTAATCTACGGAACTACTATCAGTAGAATATCGGCTTTTACAATTTCTTCAAATATTCCTATACCTCAAAATAAGGAAGGCAATTAGACAGTCGACCCCCTCCCCGCAAACGATGAGAATGGAGAAGAAAATAGCGCGAAATATAAAACTTTCTGATTCAGCATTCATCTGGAATTGAGAGGAGGAATCCATGGAAACGACCAATGGCAGCAGCTGCTTCCTGGCGGATAACTCGTGCCCGAGCAGTGGCAATGTCCTTTCAGTCACTCAACAGACCCCAACGTTGTACCTCCCTTCTTGCAATGTTTCTCTCGGGGACCAGGTAATGCATTGAGAAAAATAAATCAAAAGCGAGAGGGAGAACTAAAAGAATATCTTATGAGTATGAAAAAAGTGAATGAAAACCTGCGAGAACAAAAATAGGTAGAAATCGAAGAGTTACAGAAAATTGATAAAAAGGGATTTACTTCTTCATTTCGTGGATGCGGTTCTCCTCAGGAACGTAGGGTGGGTACTCGCGTTTTAAAGTCCATTGAGAGAGACAGTGTGATATTTTGAGTTCGGAGCCAGCCGTAATTTTATATTTACACAATATTACCTAATGTAACATATCCTTACTGCATTCCTCACTTCAAAACTCATTTCTGAGGTGAGGGGAAGAGCTTCCGGAATCAAAACAACTCGAGATTAGAAATTACTTATCGCGAACTCAAAACGTCTTACACTAGAATCATTACCTTCCTTAGCTGCACCCTCACGTTAGCATTAATATTAATGAATACTAACACTACATGGATGAAGTCCGAGATAATTTGTTACTCGCCCTTCGATACTGCTTTATCCAAACGTGCAGTTAATGTGTGAATTAACCAGCTACTTCGAAAATTAGCCATTTTTCGCAATTCAGCCTTAACGTACACGCACACACGTGAAAATCTCCTTGACCACTCTTCAGTGCTTTTGTGTGTATGTTTACAGCCAATACGGTTGGAAGGTTAGAGTTCAACAACCCCCCCCCCGCTTTTCATAGCGTTCGCAGCTATGCGTCGCCCGCCGGCCGAGGTGCGTGGCGGGACGGAGGGAGAGAGCGAACGGTCAACGGTGCGTGAGGGGTTCCGTTGCGTGAAAGCGCGGAGTGTCCGTGCGGTCAAGGCTTCAGCCCGCCCGCTGCCGGCCTTCAGCCCCCCTCCCCCCTCCGCCCCCCCCCATGCGTTCGGAAGAGCAGACGGAGCGGCCAGAGCACAGCAAGGCTCGGCTTCGCGCGCGAAGCTTTTGCAGAGAAACCGGCCACCACGCGAAACACACACGTGCATCTCACAATTAGAGTGGAGGCGTTGTGAACTGCGCGTCAACTACTAAAGGTATTAGACCCTTAGATACAGAACATGTTATGTCCCGGAAGGTGGCGGTGTTCTCCCTGTGTTGGAAAGTGAGATCTGGTACTGACAATGAGTCAGCTTGCGGGAATTTCCTCCTCTAGGTATCCCTTCAGCGATATCCCGCGCCTGTCGGGATGCGTTCTGAGTTCCAGATTGATTGCGTAATATGTATGGTTGTGTAGTGCATGTAAATATGTCTGTGTGTGAAAGGGGGAATATAGGGGACAGGGATGAGAAATAAAAGATGGCGCGCGACAGCTTAGCTGTGCTATTAAGATGAGGCATCTCTACTTTGTCATGAATGTATCGGAGCTGTCGTATGTGCTGACCAATAACTGTTTCCTTAGATCCTTGATATAGTGTTAGCACTCTTGCATGACCGTTCTCGTTAAATGCTTATCCCAAAATAAATATCCGATTCATTGAGAATTCGAACTGACGTCCTATGCTAGTATTTATTTAACCGTGCATTTGACGTAAATCAGCTGTTCACGGGAACTAGAACGTTCCCATAGTGATGTCACAGTATAGACTCATAAGCTCGCTATTGGATGAAAGCGTAACAGCTGATTTACGTCAAGTGTACGATTAATAAACCGTACTATATGTACTGATCCGTACGTGCGAGTTCAATCTCGAAGCCCAACGACAAGTCCCTGCAAAGTTTATACAAACACAACCTCGTAATCGTGCTCTTCATGAGATATGTCAAGAAAATGTCCAGTAGATTTGCGAGGTAGAACATTATCATATGTAATACCACAAGTGTTTTGGAAAATGTCGATTAATCTCCGACTCGCGAAGTGAGGAGGGGATTTATCTAAGAATTTCCAAAGCACTGGTGGTATTTAATAGGACTACTCCATGAATGAAACCACGTCCAACAGTGTTTCAAAATCCACCAAATATGGAAAATAACTGAAATCAAAGAGATTAGGTTATAGTACCTATGCGGTTTATTGGTTAACGACAGAGATATTCATCTACACCGCCTCGAAAGATAGATGAATCACAGTTTATGATTGGCCAGTAGGGAGAATCGGAGATAAAAATCGGATAGAAAAGGCGAGAATCTTTTGGAGATACACCATCCCGAGGTATGTATAGTTAAAAAGTATTGGTTTTAACTTCACGAGCGGCAGTCTCCAAAACCACATTCGCGCGCACACCAATTAGCTCTGTTCACATGTTGAGTGCGACTGCATGAGTTGAATTTACTCGAAATTTAACATCTGCGTAGCGTAGATACAGTGTGATATTTTAATTATTCATTTCTAACTCACGTATAAATCTCTATCACAACCTAAGAATATCATGACAATATTGGTATTTCATAATGTGATGGTCATTTTTAATATTTAGGATATTATAATATTGCCATTATTTCATAACTATGAATTTCTTTTTTTTTTACATTTTGATCACTTTTTTTTCATTGAATTAATTAGTCGTTTTATGCAATTAAGATTATACAAAACTTGAAATGGATTTTCTGCATATTTTTCAGCTTATTTAAAATACCTGCATTATAATGTAGTACTGAATATGAAAGAAGGACATTAGTACTTAAAAAGGAATAATAGTAGTGTATGTCTCTTGTCATTTTGAACTA
Source organism: Gryllus bimaculatus (assembly GCA_017312745.1). Taxonomy (NCBI): domain Eukaryota; kingdom Metazoa; phylum Arthropoda; class Insecta; order Orthoptera; family Gryllidae; genus Gryllus; species Gryllus bimaculatus. The sequence goes on along the minus strand of BOPP01000078.1, from coordinate 3,137,854 downwards.
ACACTGTCTTGTCTTCAAAATTAAATTTATTACAACCTGTACAAAAATTGAAATTGAAATTATTAGAATATCTATTAAAATATCGGAAACATTCACAAGATTTCGCTGTAGAACAAAACAAAATATTCATTTCAAATGCAATCCGCAACACTTGGCAGGAATTTTTGAATCTGTATCGTTAATTAACTCCTAAAGGAAGCGTTCTAGGATAATTAAATTAAAATATCGAAGTCCAAGGCCTCATAGAAACGTTTCTCACGCCATGCTCTACAGGATGACATCTTTTTCAACATTCTATTACATTTTTGCTGGGGGGGGAGGGAGATGGAGGGGAAGGAGAGGCTGGAGGTGGGAGGGAGAGACGAAGAGAGAGAGAGAGAGAGAGAGAGAGAGAGGGAGATGAAGGGCAGAACAACGTCTACCGGTTTCCGCTCGTTGTTTCATAATCTTGAATCAAGAGTGTCATCGCAATAATATGATCTCAATAAAAACCAAGTAGATCAGAAAAAAATTAAACAGCTTTTTTAAGCAGTGGCGCTGACATTATAGTCTATTGATGATATAAGAGGGATCTTAGTGCTATGGTAATGCTTTGTAAAATTGTGAAGGTTTAAAATCATAGGTGAACATCTTGGGGGCATTGGTTTTGCTATTTTTCTAAAAGGGGACTGATAATTCCAAGACTTGCGAACTTAATGAACCGGCAATCTTATTTCGATGTCATCTAACTGAATGCATACAATCTTCAAGGCCGTGACTTCCGCATCTACGAGTCTGTATCCTATGTTTTCTGGGTCGCTGAACACGAACATCAGGTTTGCCAACAAGAATTTCACCCCAAAATACGATTTAAGCCAAAATTGTATAAAATTACGTATTTTTGAGCGTTTTCCAAATAACTTTAAATATACATTTTCGTGAATATTAACCTGATAAGAAATGAAAAAGAATAAAAGTGGACATTTTTTGGATTCAAGTTTTTTTTCTAGGATATTGCGGTTGGCGTGCGGAATATGCTTGGATGATACTGTCAAAACGACACACCACTTAACCTCCCTCGCTCACTATCTCTTATTCGTAATTTAATCCAATAAAGTTGTGTTCAAATAAATATGGCGCTTTGTAAAGGAGTTTACATTTGAATTGGGAACCAGAAAAGTAGATAATTAATAATGAGAAAAAGAAAATAAATATTTTGGAAGATGTACTACACCTTCACAGACGCGTTGGTTTTGAAAGCTCTAGTTTTCATAAACATCAGCTACGTACAAAATTATGGCATTTTTAATGGCTTTTATTACCGGATAGCTTATGAGCTGTTTTCAAGAATGAAAGACTTTTTCAGTTATTTTGCTTATGTTTCGATGCAAAATTCTCGTTATGAAACCTTAACATTCTCTTTGAAGCATTCACACTAATATCAAATAAGCAATTCAGTGTCCAAGTTGAATACGTCATCAATGACGAGTTTTTATCGCAGAGTTTTTTGACGTAAGAGTCTATCAATGACAATTATGTTGAATGAGTCAAAATATCAATCCCAAACTGTAGAAGCTTTTTCGGCTATCCTGAAGTGTTTAGCGTGGTATCTATTAAACGGCGCGGTGTCTATTAAACCTGCGTACATTGTGTTTGACGGCCCAATGATGCGTAAGATGCCTAAAGAAAATTTTCTTGCTAACACGAATAATGAAAGACGGTTAATATCAATGTTGATTAGAAAGTGGTTATCAGCAGGAATGACATGCAAACAAGCGAAGGATATAGAAATACCGGTAGCAAATACTTTTGTCCTTAGATCCAAAAAATAAGGCAGTGGTTGGGGGAGGATGTAGTTGCAATAATATTGAGAGCTCTCTGCAAGCATGCAAATGTTTTCTTTTTGAAACTAGAGAAACACAAAGATCCTTTATTCACATTTTCTCGTTTGTTGTAATAAGTGAAACAATTACCGATAAATCTGTCTCCTTCCAAGCAATGAATGGTTACGATAGCACCTCTACATTAGACAAACACTGAAAAATGAATTTCTGGCTGACCAAGAACAATAATCTTGCAGACTATATTATTATTCAAACTCTCCAAGTAACGAATGAAATGGTTGCTGCTGTTAGTGAACTGTTTCTGGTTTTTTTATTTGACTCTAATGGGAATAACGTGCCTTTTACACAACCCGTCGAGATATGTCTGCAAAATCTGCCTTTAGTTACAAGCCAGACATTGCTGCACTACTACCATTTGCAGCTGCAGCGGAGGATGCAAGATCATGAAAGGAACGTGTTAAAAGGTGTCCAAACAATAGGGTTTGTTGCAATGTGCTCGAGTGCGATTACCGTATTTTTGAAATCTAGTTCGTTTTTGTTGAGTACGAATTTTATTACCAACGATGGTCACAGGGCAGAACTTATACAAAAATTCGAGGGTCATCTGACAATCGTAGGCAGAACTACGTACGCTACGTAATTCTAAAAATCCACTATATTTTTTTATTTAAATTTTTTCCACAAATGGAATAAGGAACGGTAAGAAATATTGCTCTAGTGTCTTTTTCGGTTATTGGTAGTTTTTCTTTAGAAAATTGCAAAAATAATTTCAAAACTACAAAATTGAAGATAGAGATTTTTGCTTCAGACAAAGTCTGTTGTACAAAATTACCTCTTTACAAGAGGATATATACAATTTTTTGAAAAATCGAGTACTTTTCGCGTTATTTGTCGTTGAAATTAACAAAATATATACAGATTTCACAACAGCTACGGGCAGAGAAATATGTATCCGTTATTGGCAGCGCCCATCGCTGCATGCGCGCTTTATTGTCAGCGCTCATTGAAATGTGTTGATATAGACAGAAATGAGATATAATATTATTACGTGACCGGTACTCAGGGGCGAAAAGTATGTGCGATCTGCAACGTGCGTGGTGGTAAATAATGTGAAAACTATTTCTTTGAAGAAAATAGTATTTTTTGCGTAATGATTAAACTTTTGCATGCCGGCCTGGCTAGCGGAGGTCGCTAAGGCTGGAGGGCAGTAGCAGCCTCGGCACCAAGGGTCGCGGATTCGTATCCCGCGTCGGGCATGGACGTTTGTGCGTGTTCAAATTGTCCCTACGTGTTCTTCCTAAAGTTCCCCCTTACAGTTAAAACAATTACTGTGACCGCTGTATGACCAAGTTGTTAAAAAGCAACCTTGAAAATAAACTTTCGCACAAACATTTCGTATTCTCTTGTCCATCATTAAAAGATGCACTATAAAAAGACGCACTATTGAAAGACACTATCTTTTGGGGTGGGTAAGCCTGAACACCGTGTGTCCGGAAATGGACTACGTAACCTTGTTGAGCCGCAACGCCGATTCGTGACAATCGCCAGAACGTCCACTCGTGCTGCAGCGCGAGCGCGATACGATCGCGGCCTTCGTTCCACAGAGCGCGCGAAAGCGAAGAAAGCGGCTGCCACCAAATGAATCAGCGAGACCGGTAAGTTCCTCGGCGCGCTCGACGAGGCCCAGATAACGCGGACAGGCACGGCTCGCAGCCCAAATGAAAGGTTATGCGGAATCAAGGTCGTTCGCGAGGTTGCGAATGGGAGAATGCAAACTGCTTAATAGCACGACAGTATGTTATAATAACCCTTCGGAAAGGTTAACAGAAAATTAATTAAAAGGAAGGGAATTTTTAAGTACAAAGTTAATTGCATTTCACAATTACTTTCTGCAAATACTGTTACAATTACTTTTATTTTTTAAATAAAAATCAAAGGTACGCATTTTTCTAAAAACATACCGATTACTACAAGTAAATGTGAACATTTCAAATTGATGTCTTCTTTTAAAAGCAACATTCTTTGTTCACAATGATAGGTGTTAGTAGACGGAAATCAATATCAATTGTTGATTGATTGTTTGGGGTTTACGGGCACCTTAACTACTACGGTCATTATTCCCGTAAGTATAGTACGTTACTATCTGGAGGTACAATGTTCCACTCTAGAAGACGAGATCAGGCACCCATCTTCACACACCATTAGGGGAATTTCTCCCTATGTGCGTGTACTACGTGTAAGTGCGTGTAAGGGATGGGCGTAGGACAAGGAAATATTGCGCGTGGTCCGTAACATGTTTGTTAGGGTACTGGTCCGTCATTCACCTGGTGTTGGCTGCAGAAAGTACGTATTCAATTAGTCATCTTCTAGAATTCTCCAGGCGGCTAAATTCTATCTAGCTATTCAGCCAATGTAAAAAAACTTCGGCGCGTTCGCGACTCCACTTGTAGGACCTCCCTGACAGAGACGCTGCAATCGCGGAGTGCGTGTTACACTTTCGTTTCGGAGATTGAAAAGCCGCCAGCAGACGCATTTCAGGTCACAAATGATCGGCAAGGCACGGTCCAGATTCCAGGTCATGGACAGGCCAGATCTGTATGGAATGGAGTGAAAAGCCTCTGAAAAGCGGGAGCCGGGCGACCGGTCCGCGGCACTTGGCCTGGATGGAGCTGGCCTCTGCGGCCGCGAGCGCGCTCACGAGTTGACTTAGCGCCTTTAATACATGGAGTTTGTAAGCGTTTTTTACTTTCTCGGTACGGAGTAGAGATAAAGTTATGTAATGCTGCGGGGGAAAACGGCCAATTTTCGGTAGATGTACTCTTAGTGGTGAGACCTAGTAACGAAAAGGTGGATAAATCCAGTTAATAAATATATAAAAAATTCTCTAACACGTGCTGTAGCCATAAATCACGTTTTGTGAGTCTTTCATGCCAAAAAATCAAATGCCGGCAAAACGTCCGACCGTCTGTGCATAACGGTAGCGGATAAACCGTTCACCCGATTTTCGTCAAAATTGATATTTTCGTATCGATATGACAGATGTCGAAGCCCCTAAAATTTGAAACACACATATGAATTTTGGGTGGTACCTTACATAAATTCCCTGGGAGAGTTTCAAAATTTAAAAAATGGCCTCATCGTTCTAGATTCAATTTTGTTGTTGGATAGTGTGAAGAACTTTTAAGAAAATGGAGCAGGTCTCATGTTGGTTAAAAACCCTGATATTTTCAAAAATTGCCAATTTGTTCGGAGTGGCCCTACAACTGAAATATTAAAGATAGAAATTTAATGAAATCTGTTCCTTAAAGATAGATTTTGAAATAAGGTCATCTAAAAGTTTCGAAAAATTGTACATTTTCTCAACATTTGCATGAAAATACGGGCGACAAAGTACGTGCTTTTAGCACCACTGGATTTGTATTTTCTCATTTTTCCAGCGTGTCGTTCATTGATTTGATAACCACACTTTCCTTGAGAGGAGGAAGGACAAGACAATCACTTAAATAAGGTACTTGAAATGAAACCTAACAAATTAAAATACATTCGTCGGCTTGGGGTGGAGTAAGAGAGGAAGACTTGATTAGTCTTCTGCCAGACTACGATGTGACGTTATACCGCCACTTTCGGGCTCCTCCTGCCCCTTGCTGCACGTGGCATTGCCAACGTTCCCTGAAGCGATAATATAGTTGACAAAGACGCCTGTAAGTAGCAGAGTAGGGGATGAGAATTTCTCGACTTCCAATATTTCAAAGTCAGAATTTTTGGTTCCAGATTTGACTACGAAACCTAATTATTTTCTTCATGCTTAAGGTTGGGTGTGATTTTGCAAATGCCCTCAGATATGCATAGCTAATCACGAGCAGTTTATGTCTCATTATTAAAACGTTCCAAATAAAATGAAAACTGCACGAAGTTAAGAAGTTTTGCATAAAAAAGTACTGAATGGCCTGTAACGTAATCAGTTCAAAATTCAGACACACTTTACCACGACCCATGGTAGAAAAAATATGCATAAAGATTGGAAAGTGGTATCTGCGTTATTGAACAACATGAGTATCGTATTTCAATTGACGTAGTAGGTAACATTAGAACTTCTGTTTTATAAACCATCTACAATTGTAATTTAAAAAATGCACGCTGCATTCGTTCATTACCATTACTTTTCAATATAAAATTTAACCATAGGTTACATGTAATTTAATGTAGATTTTTCCATTCTAGCTCAAGTACCACCTGGATTATCTTCACTAGATATCTGGAAACTCGTGCTGCAAAGAATCTTCAACATTGGCTCAAACGTTTTATTCGTTCTATTGTTTGTAATTATGAGTGTGTATGTTGCTACGCAACCTGCTCGCAAGCTGTCAGTGTTGTGTTTACTTTGCAATGTTTATCGCGCGATCAGTATTAGAAAGTTATATCCTATCGCTCGTGAGAAAGTTTGCAATACAGTTGAAGTTGCGGCATGTGAAAGGATTACATCGTCGGAAACTCATGAAAAATGTGACGCAGCTTCTGATTGTAATCGTGGAAATATAGTGAAATAATATATATCTGAAACGTTTATTACGGTAATAAACGTAAGTACGTAGCCCGATTTTTAGGGTACCGCTCCGACACTCACCTAGTATTGATTGGAGAAACCATGGAAAACGTAACCGATTAGCAGCCGGCCACTAGAATTCTCTTCCAGATAGCGACGGAATTCGACCCAGCTCTCCAGCTAGTGCCGATAATTCTGCCACCGTCGTGAGTAAACCCCAGGACCTTCCGTGCAGAGGCGCTGCAGTGACATCAGTAGATGCCCTGAGCCACCTCCCCCTGAATGGAAATATGTGTCACGCATTACTTGCATTTTCATTTTCCCTAAATTTTAAATCCCTAAATTTTAAATCCCGAAATGACGCCATTCACTAAAAAGAAAAGAGTGGTTGTAGAGTATAACAGCTCGGGGAGGGGGATGAGAAGGGGAGACGGCGAGGGAGCGCGAGCGTGCGTGGGGCGCAGGTGGATCCGCGCGGGAGCGACTCGGTCTCAGACCCACCCCCACCCTCGTTGCTCGATCCACCTGCACGAGGCGCTCACGAAGTACGCGCACGACGCGATGTTTCTAAGAAATCCAGTATGCAGCGGCATTATAGCAGCAGGCGTTTTAGCAGCAGGCATTTTAGCAGCAGGCGTTTTAGCAGCAGGCATTTTTGCAGCAGGCATTTTAGCAGTAGGCATTTTAGCAGCAGGCATTTTAGCTGCAGGACGCAAGCTAAACTATTTTTGAGCCCCCGCCCCCTTTTTACTATCAACAACAAAATTTATAAGAACGGAGATTTTAACCTTTCATTAAAAATTAATTGAACAATTAAAACCGGCCTTCAAATATTAATTTTATTTTAAATTTAAATTTTAAAAATATATAGGAATCGTCTATACATACAATTATACTAATTGTAAATTTGTATGTTTTCATATTTTTTTAGAAACTTTGCAATTTTGTTTAATAATTTTTTAGACGCCTATAAGTTCTGCAGCTGGATAGGGATCCCCAGACTTGCATCAAAAAGATTTAGGGCTTAACTTCCTCTTACACGTTGTGTAGTCAAAATTCACGTTCAGATGGTCCTTCATTCTGAAAATATGGATTTCGGCAAAAGGTCTGTCCGTGATCAAATCTAGCAGCTAAACCGTAAGCAGAATTTTCGACAAAATTGATATTCTCTGATCGATGTGGCTGATATCTGTACCTTCAGTTTGAAGCGCATATTTTTTTTTATTTTGATACTAGTTTAAATAAAGCCTTAACATTTTCAACATATTCTCAAAAAGGGCTCCAAAGTTTTTCTTTAGATTTTTTTAGAAGACAGAAATTCATTTTCTTGACTTCTAATACTATCGGCGACTAAAAGTAACTAATGGTGCTACAGGATGTCACAGACTTTCTCATATTAGTTTTATAATCTCTTCAGTCTGGGTTTTACCACAACCTCAGTTTCAGTTTTCTCGTATGGCCGTCCTCCCAGTTGCTACCTATCGACGCCTAAAGAATATTTTTTCACATTTTCTCAATTTTCTGACCCTTAATGGTAGATCTGGAATATGAGTTTAAGAATAATGAAGAAGAATAAAACCTGGACCGATGTGCAAATTTTCATTGAACATTTTGGAGTCGTTTTTCAGATTATTTGTTTGACCGTTTCTAGAAGCGTTTAAAATTGCGCATATTTCAGAGAAAACTTAAAGTTTTCAAGCTACTTGAAAATAAACCATTTGAAGCACTTCTTCTCACAAATGTAATATGTATAAAACACGCCTACTATGTAAAAATATTCACAACATGAAAGATATTTAAAAATATATATTTGCGTAATTGTTTAAAAATATCAACATAATATTTCAAAATGGTAATTATTTCATTACACGTTTAGACAATGGCACTAAAATGTTAAAGAAAAAATTGGAGCCGTTTTTTGAGACAATCTTGCCCATATTTCTCTCAAAATTATGTGAGGACTTTCATTGAAGAATTAATTGTGGAGAACAATTTCTATTTAAAATATATCATCTATCTTTGAAAAGTAGTTGCACAAGAAGATTCGGAGATTAGAAAAAAACAACACTTTTTTTGTTTCAAAGGACCCCTAAACGCGTACTTCTTTTGAAATCTTGAAATCGATTTTCTGCAACATTGCATATCGTCCTGTGTACTTAGGACTTCTCCGTACACATACGTATACGAGCAGGTAAAATGTGACAAAAATCTCTGTTAAAAGACTACAATATTTTAGATACAACGGAATTGAATCACCGTATCCTTGAGTTGCAGGTTATGCAGCGGTCTCATCCGAATCAAGAGAGTCGTTAATTGAAAATGGGGGTCATCTGAGGTGGTCTTCCTATATTAACGGGTTTCGCTGCTCTTGCACTTGTTAGACACGGTGTAGCGCATTCTCGGATCAAAGCTCACGTATGTTTATGTTATACATACACGATCACCTTGAGTCATAATACGACGACTCTTGCACGTGTTTTACCTGATGTCTTGTGATACCACAGCATATTTGCGTGTCTCCATTATACTTGACCATTAAGATGCGAATAGAATAGTGTCTCCAGTGATTGTCCGCATGTTTCAGAGGTTTTCTTAAAATTATTTCTACGGAGGGCCTCTCATTCTAACAAGTTGCAATATCAATGCAACAGAAATATTAATTACCACGTGCACAGCATATTTCTAATATTACTCATTAAAGTTCTGCTATTATAGTAGTACTTATAGAAACACGCAATCTATAGTGAAACTTGTATTATTTACCACCTGCATTATGCGGCCCTATCATTTAACGTGCTTTTTTCGTGGAACCGATTTATTTTCCTATAAGAAAGTGAAAATATTCCTTCTTATCAGATGTCATCTGGGTTAGGGGCGAGCGGTCAATCCCATTTTGTTGATAAACGTTAAACGCCACTTCCTGTCGAATTTGCAATTCTAAACCGTAACGTTAAAAATAGAGAAAAACCGGTGGATGTTTCCATTTATTAAATACTATCGTGTGCAATGTCAGATTATGTAGAATAATGGCAGGTAAGAGTTACTTATCTAACGACGTCATTCTTATGAAGTAATAGAGAAACCTGCGTCTGTCTGTCCATCACTCACGATTACGCCAATTCCAGGCCACCAAAAGAGAAAAACTAGCGATGCTAAAACAGCTCATACTTTCTCGTTCAATTAAGCAAAAGGTTTTCAAGTTTTCGAAAACTTGTACATGACCTTATTTTAAGGTCTGTCTTTTAGGAACAGATTCCATTAAGAGAAAATTCTCCATCTTCATAATGGTATTTGTAGGTATACTCAAAAAAAAATTGAACTTATGCAATTTTCAAAAACTCAGGATTTTCAACGAACGGAACTGAACTCACACTATTCTTTTAAACGTCCTTTACGCTACCCAACAACATTTAATAAAAAAACAACGGAGTCATTTTTTTTTAAATTTGAAAAATTTCCTAGGGGTTCATGTAAAGTACCCCTCAAAATTGAAATATCGGTTTCAAATTTAAGGAGCTGTGACATCAGTCACATCTGTTACGGAACATCAATTTTGAAGGAAATCGGCTGAACGGTGTAGCCGCTAGTGATGTTCACAGACGGATGAACAGACTGACGCTCGGGCAGGCAGAGGCACAGACGTTTTGGCGCCAATCGATTTTTCGGTATTAACAACCCACAAAACATGGATTCTGGGTTTACCACTTGTTAGAGGATTCTATTTCTCAATTTAAAACCTAAATTTAACCACTTTTTCGTTACCAAAGCCCTGTAATAACAGTTTTCTGCCGATTTTTTCGCGCAGTAAAACAGAACTTTACTTCGTACTTCTTTACTTCGTAAGCGGAAGCAAGAAAGGAAAAAGAAAAATAGTTGCCATGACTTTTGTCCCAATTCTCGTATTTTCTCGCAGCCGGTGGTTTCACCTGTGCAGAGGTTGTTTCCACGTGCATCAAGAGACGAGCGCAAGGTGCTCCCTTGCTAAAGCAACTTAATGAACAGAGTTCGCTTCGCCCGAGTTGGGAGAGGAAACTTAGGCAATTTTCTTTAGAATCGAGTTGGGCACTTAACTGGAAATACCTTAAATTAAAATAAGATTCCTGTTGGGCTTTTTGTCCTACTTCGAATGTCAAATCTATTGTACGTTTATGCTCACTTGTAATTTCCTCAAAATCGAATTTTTTTAGTAAAAAGAAAATAAAATTTTTAAGGTCGCTTTTTAACATCTTGGTCGTGTAGCGTCCACTGTGATTGTTTTAACAGAAGGGGGAAGTATAGGAAGAGCACCTAAGGACAACATGAACACACACAAACTTCGAACCCGTAACCCTTCGAGACGAGGCAGCTATGACCTCTTCAGCTTTAGCGACCTCGGCGATCCAGACCGACAAATCGAATCTTTGTTTGCATTTGAAATCGAAATAAAAGTTAAATTAACTCTGCAAGCTACTCGTGCCTTTCGATAACCTTTCTTTGTTTGCATTTGAAAGCAAAGTATACGTTAACCTAACTTCAGTCTTTCTAAAGTCTTGTAAAGGAAATATTCTCTATTTTCGTAAATAATAGTGTTCATCCTTGAACGCAATATTGTATCTAGACCTCGGATTTTAGGACAATTGCCTTTTTAGATCTTTTGGGAGGGTGTGAACAATAATTGTAGATATTTACGAATCTTCAAAACAAAGGTCTACAGTAAGCATCTAAATGTTCTAAAATGGCGGTTGATGCCTATTTTAACAAGCTCTTGTCTAAAACTACCTAAAAGAAGTTCATATTTTAATTACGCTTTTATTAAACTCGTTATATCGAAACGCAAATACTTTCCAGAATTCCACGAAATATGAATATTCCGTGATCGCATTTCAAATCGACGCAAAATAATTGCTCCCTAACATACCGAATATAAGGAGTTTTGCAAGTCAATACAAAGAGGATGTTTCACGCTCGTCTCTGATCAGCACTTCTTATGCAATTGGACCCATTCCCCATGCAGCTGCGCTGTTGACAGGTTGAGAATGAAAAGCGTAACAGAATAAATTAAATGAAAGTGAATAGAAAAAGAAATGAAGTCACTTTCATAAATGTGAAAATACTTGACTTTCCTGAGAAAAGTGCACAATTCAATGCATTTGTGAACAGTGTTAGATGCCAGAGACATAATGTTTCAAGTCTAATGTTTTTATTTGCCTCATTTAATGATAGTATAACCAATTTTAAGTGCATAAAACGTCACTTTTTATGCCTAATATTGTTTAATTTCATAGTTTTGTTGTCTGTTTTAGGTGCCCAAATTATCACACTTTTTGCGTAAATTTCCGAGGTCTAATTATATCATAGCCATGATATGATAGCCATGATCCGATGAAGTGACTATGCAATATAAGAAATGAGATTTAATACGTACAGATTAAATACAGATTAGTGCCACCACCATTACCACAATATTGCATCATGGAAACTATTAATTTACCAGCACATTCTACCGCCATAATTGGGTAAAAATTGCATTTATCGTGATGCCATGACTGTTACGTAGTTTTCGATGCATGTCTCATGGAAACAGTCGCTAATGTTGATAGAATTACCCTAACGTAACGTTGGAAATACGGCATGCAAAGAGGTCGAAAACTGCCTTAACAGCGTATACGTTAACACCTTTGTCGTTAGGTAGTTTTTGCAAGCTTTAGCAGGCGGCAATGGACTTCCATCGGGAACTTCTGCGCGTGCGCAGATGCACAAGTCTCGAACTGCACAGAAGCTCGATAGGGCTTTCGATTGCTTTTACGTTCAGGGGTGCAAAAACTCCCTAATGTCAAAACTTTTTTGAAACGTGGGCAGCATCGCACGAACTGCCCGGGGCGTCGCTAAAGTCATTCGCCAACCGGCTCCGCGCGCGCCCATCGCCGTTCAAATGTCACGCCTGGCGGGGGGCTGGGGGTGAGTTTTGATTCTGGAAAGGAGAGCGGCGGGGCGGTCCGCAGGAAACGATAATAAAAGCGGCTGCATGTGCAATGCAATGCGCTGGCGCAACCGCCCGCGGCTCGGACCGCGCCGCACCGCGCCGCACCGCACCGCGCCCCGCCCCCCGCGCCGCTCTCGTTTCCACGGCAGCGGAGGTGGCGCAGAAGGGGGTGTGGGGGCGGGGACGACGGAGGTTGCAGCGGCGGAGCTGGAGGTGGGGGGTGAAGTCGGGGGCTGATGAGGGATAGCACTAGGAGCGGTGGCGGAGGCGGTATGAGAAGTAGCACGGAGGGGTGACGAGGACGAGTGGACGGAGAGCGCGGCCTCGTCGATTGATTATTTTGTGCACCTTGATCCTCTAACAGGTGTAGCAGATAGAACTAGGAAATGGCGGTGTTCCTCCCCCACTGAAGCGTGAGATTTGGCGCCGATCTACATGTCGACTTCCTCCTGCAGGTGAGATAACTATACGCTCCTTACGAGTCTTCCGACATGTGGAAGTGCAGTCCACATAAATGCCAGTCTGTCTGTAAAGGGTCCGAGAGAAACAAAGGCGAGGAAAGAAGTATTACTTCTGGCCTGTTTGTTAGGATGCAGTAATAGAAACCCAGATAAAGAATAAAAAGGGGTATGATTTTATCGTGAATAGAAACTCATTCGGATCTACTGCTTTATGAGATTTCACTTGGCGAGGAAGCTGTTTCTCAGGCGGGCATTGCAATGCACAGCAAAGCTTGCGAGATTTGGGACAGCAACCGGCAAAACTAAAATATATAATTGTATGAAATTGAATTCATTCGCCTAAAAGATACAACAGAAGTTGTCTATTGAAGGAGTGCATTTTATTTAACAACAGGTTTTAAGCGTTTCTGGGAGCTTATTTAAACGGGAATCTGCAAGTTCTGATGAATCTGACTGATATTACTAAGAATCTCGCTCCTCGTTCGCTGATGATTTTCAACGTGCCATGCGATTAACCTCATTAGCACGGTTAAAAATAACTACTCGAGTGTGATATTTGTGTTACGAACTTCGGTACTTTTCGTAATACCATCAGAAAATTCCATATAAACATGGAAAAAGGTCCTCAAACGACTTCTTTAACCACAACTCTTTTGTTTCGATTGCTGTTCGACCGGGTACTGTTAATCCTTACTGGACGCCGGCCGTTAAGAGAGGTTTTTCATTCCTCTGTTTATTTGCGTTAAGTCGATATAACACTTAGTTGTATTTAGCATAATAAAATAATTCAATCTGCTAAACAAATGGGACATTTAACGGTTCTGTAGATCAGTTTATGAGATGCCCTGTCACCGATAGAATAGTTTGATTTCAAATGCCGTAGGAACATCCCACCAAGCGACTGCACCACTTCTAAGTCACTAGCTGAGATGGCTTAGTGCAACTTCAGTGTCTCTGACTTGGAGGATTTAGGGCTCGAGCCTGACGGTGGCGGATTTTCGACACTAACTTGGATTCCAGCCGATTCCAGCCGTTAACTGAGAGAGAATACTAGCGTGCAACTGCTATGTTCCCTCTTCTTTTTCGTCCTTTCCTCAACACATGCTTGCACTTACTTTGCATTACTTACACACATGCTTGCACTATACTACCACAAATGTCCCAACGATGGTAGGAGTTTCGTCTCTAATTAGTTAGCGAGGTCACTAGGAATTCAGCCACTGTATGAAGGAGAATTTCAGCAACCGGCAGCTTCGATAGGTAGTTTTCCGTGGTTTCTCCGATCAACACCAGGCAAATGCTGAAGCAATACCCTAAAAAAACGGGCCACGGACCCCGTTTTTGTCTCCTTGTCTCCTCGCGTTTGTCTCTTCGCCCTCTTACACGTATGTGCCTTACCCTACCACCCATGCCAGGAGACCATTGGGGAGCTTCGAACGTACTTTGACTGAGGCGCTACTCCGCCTGGGGAGCTTCCTAAGCGGGAAATGGTGTGGGTCAGCACGGGCTTTCTCGTTGCAGGGGGTTGCAGCCTCCCGGTCTACAACCTGCACAATACTTATTTCAAAATACGGCATTCTCATTCACACCCCTTACTCCCCTTTGGGAATTTTTACATTTAAGGTCTATGACACAATATGTTGGATTGCGGAGACGGTTCTTCGCAATCACCCCAGGAGAGGGAACATCTGGCGTCAATAAAGCTGTGAAGGCCAGAATGACCGACTGCAATTTTATGCTAAATTGTCAGAAGAGTAATATCTATCAAATGCGGTATGGAAATACCAGTAGATATGAGGGCTTAGATTCTTTTTATGAGGCAAGTTTTCATATTATCTTCAGAGAGGGCGTATATTCACAACTTCGCAGTTATAGAATGTAAAGGTTAAAGATTTTCCTAGTCTGATGATCACTTTGGACGATTCCCTTTCATATAAAATAATGGAAAATCTGTACCACATCAATCACGGAATTGCCTGATCTTGTGGTAGACGTTAATACTGTACAGCTTTGCAGTAGCAGATGTACATATTATCGCGATAAATAGTAAGATGCAAGGTCTGATTGTAATTAAGAACTCGTGGTGCTCAAACAACACATACTTCTCGACAGTATTTTTGCACTAAATTACACAAAAGTAGACAGATTTTTGAAAATTTGTTTGTTGAAAATCTATATTTGTGGAATAGATTTCATTGTGGGAAAAATGTCTATCTTTAATATTTTAGTTGTAGGAAGATTCCGAAACAATTTTGAACTTTTGCAATTTTTGAAAATTCAGAATTTTCGGGAACATAGGCCTGCAGCTTTTTCTTAAACATTCTTCGCACTATCCAACAACAAAAATTAATCAAAAACGATGGAGACTTTTTTTTGAAAATTTGGAAAATGTCACTGGGGCTTCATATAAACTATCCCCCAAAATTAAAATATCGAAAGCCCGCTACATCAGCCAGATTGATTGAAGAATACAAATTTTAGAGAAAATCGGATGAACGGTTTAGCCGCTAGCGTTGTTCACAGACGGACGGACGGACAGACTTTTGTCTTAATTGATTTTTCGGTACCAAGGATCCACAAAACATGGATTGTTGCTACTCTACGTATTAGAGGTTTTTAAAATAAATTTAGCAACTGGATTTACCCACTTTTTCGTTACCAGAGCCCTGTAATAATAGTTTTTCTACCGAAAATTTGCGTTTTTTTGGACAGCATTACAAATTGTTCTCTCTACTCCGTAGCGAGAAAGTAACAATTTGTTTAAATACATAATGTGTCGTTACCGCCTTTTAGTTGACTACTCAGAGGCGTACGTGTGTTTGCGTGGCGGCTTAAGGCTTTAGGCGTTGACCTTGTGTTCATGCTTCTAGGCAGCGCCGACTACATTATTACCATGTCAAGTGGATGAGTGGGGAATAAGAGAAATAAATGTACCGAAGATCTGGTTCGGCTTTCAGGTTTTATTTACTAATGCATGCAAATTTTATGGAAAACGACTGTGGCGATAATGAATTGGTCTTGCGCCGTTTGTACAAAACAATATTAAATACTAAAATTATGTAATGAAAAGTGTTATCGATATTTACAATTACTTATCACGGTATACATTTGAAGCTAATATATTATTTAATATCTACACAGCGCATGATTATTTCTTTCTCCATACATTGAAAAAGAAATTGGAATTTTATGTTGTTTTAAAAAATAAACATGAAGTGTCTTATAGCACACATGAGTCGTTTATAATGCACAAACATATTTTAAGTTCAGGAATGTCCAAGAGAACATCTCAGCTAAGTTCAATCCTACTGTTCATGTTTTGTGAATTTTGGCCCATATCTTAATCTCATCGTGTTTGTTTTATTATTAACATTCCGTACGAATAATTACACTCTTTAATAAGACATAAAATTGATTTCGGAGAATTTTTTCGTTTTTCAAAAATTACCCAGATATCTTTATTAATTACGTATCAAGCAGTTAATATGCACATTTCCAGCAATTTGTAAACACTATTGTACTTGTGAGTTCCAATGACGGTTTTTTTTCAAAACACAAAAAATTCCTGTCAAAAAAAGCTTCAAATTTCGAATTTACAGTAGCGCTTAAGTGACATTTTCTTAAAAACGGTTCCAAATTTTTCATAGAAAATTGCCTTCTAGGACGAGGTTTTACTGTTTTTTAATATTCTTAAAATAATATTTCCGTTCTACTATTAGGAAACGAATTTTTTTAAATGTACATTGGGCGGTGATAGATGTCAGATGGCAAGAGTATGTAGCAAGTTCGTATAGCTACCCGGGACCAAAGAAAATAGAAAATAATATGGGAAAGTCTGTGCCATTCTGTAATATCACTCTTTTATCCTTTGTACATGAAGTTGAATGAGTGAACAGAGGACATGAAACACAACAACACATTTGCAATCAAAATGTTCAATTGAATCGTTATTTTTTGATAAATAAAAACTCCTGAAAATTACAAAAAAATTATTGAATAACGCTTCCGAAAAATCAATCAATACCATAACAAATAATTAAACAATTTAATTTTGCCATTTTAAAATTTATTAATGTACTGGTTACCTGTAATTTTCAACATTGTGTTGGAAGTTTTCTAATGTAAACCCTTTGTTCTTAATGCTGAATTCAAGTTGTAAAGTAAAATCTGCCTTTACAGATACGTAAATTATATTTCACGAGATATTATAAAAACTGAATGTCATCATAACACAGATGAACATGCATCACATAACTAAGATAAATACACAAGCCACTCCATATCACGTATTGCCGAGATTCTTTTATTACAGATAATGAATATTTTCTGACAGCAGTGCTACTGAATTTATAAATCCGAAGCTGTGGAACTTGACGTATGTGAAAAAAGTTGAAAAAGTGACATTTTGAAACTACAGATAATATTGCCTAAAATAATGCTCAAATAATATATCTCGAAGAAAAAATGTAAGGTTACTGAACAATTAATAAAATAATAAACAATTTAATTAACATTTGAAAAATATTTTCCTTTGAAAAGGAGAGGAATCCCAAAATAAACTAAGCAGAATAATAGAAGATTGGTGTACAAAATTAGTATGTGTTAAGTAATACGTATTCGCTGAAGCCCAAAAGGACTGCTGAAGAGAGAGCAAATAGTTCGTTACTTTATATCAGGCCATGACGTTAGAAAATACAATAACAAAATTTTAAGTGAATACGCTAGACGTTGGCATACAAAGAATGGACCAAACACGTGAGCGGTGCCACTCTGCAGTGCCTCCGACCGGGAGGGTTCCAGTCCCGATAGTGGCAGGATTTTCGACAATGATTGAATTCAGCTGCTGACTAGACTGGAGGACAATTGTAACAATCGACTACTCTTGTTTAAAGTTTTCGTAGTTTCTCAGGTCATCAGGCTAATACCGTAGAAATACCCTAACAGACACGTCACGGACCTCACGCGATCTTTCCTTCCTCCTCCTAGACCTAACCTCACCTTGTACTTACACACACGTACACTTACATGCACTACACTATCACACATGCCGGGATATCTGTCGGGAGCTTAGAGCTTGTCCCGGCTGAAATGGTACCCTGTTGGTGGGAGATACCTGTTTAGGGGAAACCAGATAGATAGGACCTCCTCCTCCTGCTGAGGAAAACATGCACTATACTTAAGAGAACAATGACATTAGCAGTTCACGCGCCCGAAATCACTAATCAAATAATGAAACCGTTTTATTTGAGTAGGTAAAAGGGATGCAGACGGACAATGGCGTTTCTGAGGGGTAGGTAAACGGAATGCATTGGGGCTATGCCTTTTCGGGGCGGTAGATTATCACTGTGCCGTGTTGTGTAAGTAGGTAAACTCGATGCAGTCGGGCTATGCGGTTTTTCTGTGTAGTAAGGTAAACGCGACGCAGTCGGACTAGGCAGGTATATTGTGCAGGTAGGCAAACGCGATGCAGTGGGGCTAAGCCGTTTCTAGGAGGAAGGTGCGCGTGGCGCGGAGCGGTACCTGGCGTGGTGGAGGTGCGCGGGGTGCGCGGCGTGGCCGGCACCTCGACTCGTCGTCGTCCAGCCAGTTGCGCTTCCATGGAGTCAAGCGAACGCTTCTTGAGCTTGGGAAGGGCGCCCGGCGGCCCGCGCGACAGCTCGCGGCGGCGCCGGCACAACCGCCGCGGCCCCGTCTCCGTCGCTCCCCGCCCGCCTCCGCCGCGTCGTCCGTGCCGTTCATCGGCCAGCGAAAGGCAAAAGGGAAAAGAAGCGACCGGCCGCCAGAGTTCGAGCTGCCTCGGCGCGCACGAGACCACTGGCGGGGGCGCGGCGCCGCGCCGCGACATATAGCGGGCGGCCGCCGTGACGTCAAGGTGACGCGGCAGCGGCGCGGCGCGGCGGGCGGCGCGCGCGGGCGGCGCGGGAGGCGCTGGCGACGCCTCGTTCCGCGCACGCCGCCGCCGCTACGGCGCGCGCACGCAGTGGGCGCTCGGCGCGTTCTCTTTCCGGTGGTGAGGCGGGCCACCCGCGGAGCGGACGCGTCATTATTGCGATCGGACGCCATGACTGCGGATGTCGTTGGTCTCGTACAGTTTAGTGCATGTTTTTGTCACGTGCGGGCCAAGGCATGTTTTACGACGCTGTAATGATGGATACTGACGCCGGACTACATGTCGGTTTGTATCTATGTGAATGATGGACATCTACCTCAACAAACGCCACGCAGACCACGCTGCGATCTTTCCCCTTCCTCTCCCTTGTCCTACCCACCCCTGACTTTACATACACTATGACTCACCATAGACGCCAGGAGACAAATTTTAAGCTTGGAGTCTGCTCCAGCCGTGGTTCCAGCGCGTGCTCCGCTGGGGCTGAATACCTGCGTTGAGGGAAAAGCCCCCGTTAGCTGACGGTAAGGTCGGCCGCTGCGCATCTCACCATCTCAAGCGGTAGATCACCACCCTCTCGCAGGAAACATGCACGAACAACACATGGGTGTCCTGTTATTCCTAGTTCTTAGCGACTGTTGCGCGCCCGGAATCACTAATTATTCAATTCAATCAAGTATAAAGTCTGACCGTAAAGCGTTTTTTCCTTTCGGAGTATCTCTCACCCAGGGGCACCTCCCTCTTCTGAACTGCTCCTGACCGGTTTTCACGGCATGTGTGGTAGTGTAGCTGCATCGAATTATAAGTGAGTGTAAGCAAAAGCGTGAGGAAGGGCAAGGAAGAGGAAAGGAAATATGCCGCAGAGACCGTGCCCCTTTTGTAACGTATGCTGTCTCCAAGGGATTAATATAGAGGAACTCACAAACACTACCGATAGAATAGCCCGGGCCAGATATTCTCCTCCAGACAGCTGATGCCTGAGTGTCTTCTAACTATGAAGCTAGTGTCGAAAATTCTCCCTTCCGTGCGGGATTCGAAGACCTGGTCGATATAACAGCTCAGGCCTCGATAGTATAGACGGCTTATCGGTTAGCGGGTTATACCAGTTTGCAGCTTCAAACTCCATCGAAGCCCGATTTTAAGGGCCGAAAAATCCTTGCGTAGCGCCTCTCTTTCCGAGACACGAAAATCGCTGGCCTGTCTCATGCTTTGATTTAGGCCATGCTACTAAGCTGTCCAAAGCCTAGAAGAAGCCCTGCAGCTAAATTCGAAATTCGCCTCAATAGCAGGTGAAAGGAAGCGACCCATATTTGCGAATGTCAGATGATGATGAGATGATGATGATTGATCGACCGCATGCGCCTGAGGTCTCGGCCGTGGAAAATAAGGCGATCATTTAATTTGAACCGACCAATATATCTCGCTGCTACATGCCCTGAGCATCTAGCCGATAGCCTCTCAAAAAAGAGAGCCTCTCTACACACAGATATTCATATCTCCACATTCAGGCTAGCTATGCGTGTGTTGTCGCAATGCGTGTTAAAATGCCATGTTTTGAATCATTTTTTCTGATCATTATTTGCTGTATTGACGTTTTTGCACAAAACATAGAATTATTTAGTGTATACATAGAGTGTAATCCACTTGGAATAATTGTATTTTTTTCTTGAAATGAGGAAGTGAACTTCTTCTAGTACTTAACCCAAATCACGACTGCTATAATTAAAGCGCAGGTGTTCATGTCTCGATAAATAAGAACATCCTATGTTTCAACAATTTTCCTTCAAGACCCTTTCGCTATAAATCAATTCAATTTCACGTTAATTGGAAAAATCAAAGTATTTCAGTATTTAACTTGAATTCGTCATAAAAAGTTACGCGTAAACAGCGCTCATCTTTCAAATTGTGATTGCTGGTGTAAGTGGGTTTTCATATCAATTGAAGACATTTGTTAATTGCAATGAATATCCGTCTTAATCGTGGTATTTTTATATTCTTCCTTTCTCTCAGCTAATATTCTATTCAGAACATGAAATGTGGACCAGTTCTAGCGTGCTTTCTTTGCTTTTCATTGCATTGAGTAGGACGAGCTCTGGAGCATTTTCAATTAAGGCAACAATAAAAATTGGACAAAACGTCAGGCTCCGCTCTCCCCCTAACAGGCTTACGCGTCCGCTGCTAGTCATCTTGTCCTTACCTGGGTTTGTTAGTCCTCAATCTGCATTGTAGGATTGGAAAATGATGTTAATCAGCGAGAAAATATGAAGGTATATATGCGTCCCCAATTTACATACGGCCCCTGGAGATGTGGCGGACCGCTGTCCGTCCACTCACGGCCATCCACGCGCCCAGCCGTGCTGCGAGGAAGGAATTTCGCCAATATTCAGGGTGGAACATCGCACTGCCGAAGGTTATGCTATTCCTCAACCTGCCTGCAACGAGAGATACGCCCGCCCGATCCATACGTGCGCTATGCGGAGGGATTTCCTTCTCCTACTTCCCAGCCAGAGACTAGCCCCGCCAGCCGGGAACAGCCCTCGAAGCTCCCGACATGATTGGAAAGTGTATGCTGCCAATGTAAGTGAAAATGTGTGTAACGTAAGGGCCTGAGGAGTGGACAAGAAGGAAAGCGTAAGAGCGCGCGTCGGTCATGGCCTGTTTTATGAATAACCGCTCCGCGCATTCGCGCCGGATGCCTGTTGGTCGGAGAACTAGGGAAAAAATCACCGATACAAGCAGCCGCCGCTACAATTCTCTCCCCGAGACGAGCGGCCCACGCATAGTAATATATCAGCTATGTGTGGAAATCCCACCATTGAATATAAGTACGTACCTTCCGGCCTAGAGCCGCCTGCAGTTAGTTACTGAGACATCTCAGCCGATACGTTGTGGCCAGACCGCTCATCTTCTCTTTCGGGTATATGCCTTCAATCCGCGTCCATCCACCCGTAGTTTATGTCGCACGAAGTGGGATTCGCGCGCGCGATTTTGTCGTTGCAGTGTGCCTGCGAGCGGGGAGTTCGCCTGTTTCCAGGGCCGGCAACTTGCTTTCGCGCCGTTGTAATCCATGAGCGGAGATACCAGGCCCTTCCGGGACGCTTCTGCACCCCCCCCCCCTTCCTTCACCCGCTGCAACGAACAGATCCAGCTTGCGAATTGATTTCCTTCTCATATTTCACTCTCAGCGACACACTTCTGCCATCCCCGTACAAAGCTCTAAGCCCCGATTGGTCTCGAGATAAGTTGTGATAGTGGTAGCGCATGTACGTGTGGATGTGTTAAGATGGGAGGTGAGGTAGGACAAAGAAGGAAGGAAAGATCGTGCCGCAGTTCATGGCCTGGTCTTACGCGTACTGGCATCCGAGCATTCGTCCTGGTGCTTGAACGAGACGAAGCCCATCGAAAAACTACCTGATCAGAGCAGCCGCGCGCTTAATTCTTGCTCCAGACAGCGCCACTTAAGGTAAATCTAGCTAGGGTGGAAAATTCTCCCCATAGGGACTCTTATCTCTAGTGACCGTCCCGGCATGAGGGCAGAAGTCACTGAGACTTCTCAGACGAGGTGTAGGGCCAGACCTCTCATCATCCTATCGGGGAGAACAATGCTTCTATTAACCCGTCATCCACGCGTAGTTTGTGGCCACAAAGTGGGTTTCAACGAGGTATTCTTGGCTGGTCCTGTCGTCGCATTAAACTTCTCTTTCCCTGGTTGTTTCCTCGTAATTCAAATATTGTTGGTTTCATCCCTTCCAGTCTCTCATGGTACGCGCAAAAGAATAGAAACTGAGAATCAAATTAAACGACTTTACAAAATATTGTCGACTTAGTTATTTGATTATAAACTGACTTGTAATTACAAATATCGTTTTTTCTACAACCTTTACGTTTTCTTATAGATTAGTATTTTATGTGAACTTTCGTTAATATTATCAATTGCTTAAAGAAATTGTATTCTCATTCCCGAAAACCTCTGAAAACAATTTTCGCCACGCCCATCTTTCCTGGAGAAAGCTCACCGAAATGAGGTTATAAATCAAATCCTCTTTGAATTTCCTGGGTTACGGTCCCGCGCCTAGCTATTGCGTGAGTCCTTCTGCATCAACAAGAAAATTATATAAAGCGGAAACAAATTTGGCATTCGAAAAACTTTCTGCGAATATCAAGGAAAAACGGTCCGTAATGTTTAGCCTTCAAATATGTTATATAATGGTTGACCATCGATTAGTACGGATACTTTTTCCTTTTAATTGGACGTATCATTTTCGGATAAATAGTTCTGCGTAAGTTGTCTTGTTAAACAGCCCAAAAGAATTTACTTAGTTGGGCTTCAGTGAAGCCCGTTAACTAGTTGTGATGTCAGATACGTCATAAAAAATAGGACGTTATTTGTGATTGGCCAGGAAATTTAACTGTATCCCATATGTACGCTCCTTTAATATTCATTATTCAATACCTGGGTTTGCCAGACCCCTCAAACATATTGTTGCGAGAGACTTTAAAATCTGTTCACGAGAGTACTGCAGTGAAGAAATCCAACATTCTTTGATATGTTTGCCCTGATAGACATCAACTTTCTGTAATCCATGTTATGAATAAGGCGAAAATTCTAACATCTTAATTTGAATGGCGGAGAAAAGTGACTAGCAAGAGGCTGCTACGTACGATGCAATTATATGCAGGTTTGACACGCCAAAGAAATACGTTGTTAGGACCAACAAACAAAGGTGCTAGTATTCCATGTTGGGTGTCATAGCGCTGTTTTATTGGGGAGACACGAGCTCCGGAACATACATGCATAGGAAATGGAAATGGCAATTGAAAGTTTGATACTGTAGGAAAGTTAAATAATCACCTTTTTCAAAAGCCTTCCAAAACTAAACACACCGTAAGCAATCGATGCGATACGAATATTTTTTTTCCAGCGAAGACTGGGGTATTAGTTAAAATTTATGCGAGGAAGGGTAACATTATGATTAGTTATCCGATAGCTTGGCATTATGCAGAGTAAAGGTTGAAGGTGCACTATTCACATTGAATTATAATTGTAATTTTGTTAATATAAGTTGTGATTTGAATTCAAATTAAGACTCCGTGTTCGGAGGGATATTATATTAAGGAATAATATAAATAGTAAGTTGGGGAGGAATTTTTATAAGACATGCTGGAAGTAGCGTAAACGCGAATTCATGAATAGAAATTACTGAATCGTAAAAAAAGTTCCCAAATAATCGAGCATATTCGGTACATTTGTAGAATATATTCTAACGACAGCAAGAGCGTGATAATATGGGTATTGATGACATTTCATCGGACAAATCGAGTTCGAAGATACAGAGAAGAACATGCTTGAGTAGTCCGTCGCAGTAGCTTAACAACGTTATTCTAACCGTAGAGT
>BOPP01000078.1:3089539-3113758 GCA_017312745.1 Gryllus bimaculatus | reverse complement strand
TGGACGCGCGCCATGGCGCGGCCGGGCCGGTCGCCGGCGCGGGCGGCGCGGAGGCGCTGGCGACGCCTCGTTCCGCGCACGCGCCGCCGCCGCTACGGCGCGCGCACGCAAGTGGGCGCTCGGCGCGTTCCTTTCCGGTGGTGAGGCGCGGCCACCCGCGGAGCGGCGGTCATTGATTGGATCGGACGCCACGACTGCGGTGGTCGTTGGTCTCCTAAGTGTAGTGCATGTTTTGTCACGTGGGGGGAAGGCATTGTTTTTACGCGGCTGGATGATGAGATACAACGCCGGCCTACACGTCGGTTTGTATCTAGTGAATGCTGGAGCTGTACCCCAACAAACGACCACGGACCACGCGCGATCTTTCCTTCCTCTCCTTTGTCCTATCCTCACCCCTGACTTACATACACTATACTACCATAGACGCCAGGAGACAAATTTTAAGCTTGGAGCTTGTCCCAGCTGCAGCGGTGCTCCGCTGGTGGGAGACACCTGGTTGGGAAAAGCCCCGTTAGCTGACGGTAAGTCGGCGCTGGATCTCACCATCCAGAGGGGAAGATCACCACCTCCTCTCGAGGAAACATGCACAACACACATGGGGTGTCCGTATGTCCTAATGTTCTTAGCACTTGACGCGCCCGGAATCACTAATTATTCAATCAATCAATATAAGTTACCTTAAGGGTTTTCCCTTTCTGAGTATCTCTCACCACGGGGGCACCTCCCTCTTCTGGACGAGCTCCTGACCGGTTTCACGGCATGTGTGGTAGTGTAGTGCATAGAATTATAAGTGAGTGTAAGAAAAGCGTGAGGATAGGGCAAGGAAGAGGAAGGAAATATGCCGCATAGACCGTGCCCCTTTTGTAACGTAGTGCTGTCTCCAGGGATTAATAAGAGGAACATCAGAAAACTACCGATGAGAATAGCCGGGGCCAGAATTCTCCTCCAGACAGCGGCTGAGTTCTTCGTAACTATGAAGCTAGTGTCGAAAATTCTCCTTCCGTGGGGATTCGAACCTGGTCGTATAACGCGGCTTCGATAGTATGACGGTTATCGGTTAGCGTTATACCAAGTTTGCAGGTTCAAACTCCATCGAAGCCGTGCATTTTTAAGGGCGAAAAATCCTTCGTACGCCTTCTTTCCGAGGACACGAAAATCGTGCTGTCTCATGTTCTTGATTTAGTGCATGTACAAGTTCCTCAAACCTAGAAGAAGCCCCTGAGCTAAATTCAAATCGCCTGAATAGAAGGTGAAAGAAGCGACCCGATATTTGCATGGTCAGATGATGATGATGATGATGACCTCATCGCCTGAGTCTCGCCGTGGAAAATAAGGCATCATTTAATTTGAACCCCAGTATATCTCTCTGTACATGCCCTGAGCCATCTATGCCGATAGCCTCTCAACTAAAATTCTCTAGAGTTCTCTAAACACAGATATTCATATCCTCCACATTCACGGCTAGCTTTGCGTGTGTTGTCTGGCATTGCGTGTTAAAATGCCATGTTTTGAATCATTTTTTTAGTATTATTGTGGTATTGACGTTTTTGTACAAAACATAGATATTTAGTGTATACTAGGGAGTGTTGAATCACTTGGAATAATGTATAATTTTTTTTCTTAAATGAGAAGTGAATTTTTTAGTACTTCCAAATCACGACTGCTATTAATTTAAAGCAGGTGTTCATGTTCTCTATCAAAATATGAACATCTTAGTGTTTCAACAATTTCCTTCAATACCTCTCCTTTATATAATCAATTCAATATCACGTTAATAATTGGAAAAAAAATCAAAGTATTTCGTTTTAACTTAATTTGTCATAAAAGTTACGCTAAACGAGGCTCATCTTTCAAATTGTGATTTGGTTTAAGTTGGTTTTCATTCAATTGAGACATTTGTTAATTGAATGATTTCCGCTTATCGTGGTATTTTTATATTCTTCCTTTCTCTCAGCTAATGTTCTATCTCAGAGAACATGAAATGTGGACACAGTTCTAGTGCTTTCTTTGCTTTTCATTTTGATATAGGAGCGAGTCTGGAAGATTTTCAATTAGGCACAAGAAAAATCTGGACAACAACGTCAGGCCTCCCTCTCCCCCTAACAGGCTTACCTGCTGCCTTAGTCCTTTTCCTTACCTGGGTTTGTTTAGTCCTCAATTTGCATGTAGGATTGGAAAATGAGTTTCGCGAGAAAATATGAAGGTATTATATGGTCCCCAATTTACATACGGCCCCCTGGAGATGTGGCGGACCGTTCGTCGTCCACTCACGGCCCATCCACGCGCAGCGTGCTGCGAGGAAGGATTTCGCAATTTCGCGTGGAACTCGCACGCCGGAAGGTTACTGCATTCCTCACCTGCTGCAACGAGAGATACGCCCCCGATCCATACGTCGGCTTGCGGAGGATTTCCTTCTCCTCTCCCAGCGAGAGACTGCCCCAGCCGGGACAGGCTCGAAGCTCCCGACATGTGTGGTAGTGTAGTGCATGTGTGTAAGCAAGGTGTGAGGATTGGATAAGGAAGAGAAAGGGTAGATCGCGCTAGGTTACATGGCCTGTTCGTTATGATACCGCTCCGGCATTCGCCTGGTTTTGGTCGGAGAACTCAGGGGAAAAAATCACCGATAAAAGCAGCCGCCGCTACAATTCTCTCCCCGACAGCGGCCACGTAGGTAATATCTAGCTAGTGTGGAAAATCCTCCACCATTGTGATTAAGTAGTACCTCCCGGCCAGAGCCGCTGCAGTTATTACTGAGACATCTCAGCCGATACGTGTGGTGGCCAGACCGCTCATCTTCCTTTCGGGAGTATATGGCTTCTAATCCCGGTCCATCCACCCGTAGTTTATGTCGCACGAAGTGGATTCGCGGCGGGATTTTGTCGTGTGCAGTGTGTGGCGAGGGAGGAGTTCGCGTTTCCGGGCGCGGCAACTTGTTTCGCCGTTGTTCCATGAGCGGAGATCCAGGCCTTCCGGGACGTGTCTGCATTCCTCACCCGCTGCAACGACAGATCCAGCTTGCGAAGGATTTCCTTCTCCATATTTCACTCTCAGCGACACACTTCTCCATCCGGTACAAGCTCTAAGCTCCCGATTGGTCTCGAGATAAGTGTGATAGTGTAGCGCATGTACGTGTGTGTGTAAGTAATGGGGTGAGGATAGGACAAAGAAGAGGAAGGAAAGATCGTGCGCAGTTCATGGCCTGTTTCTTACGGTACTGCTCCGGCATTCGTCTGGTGTTGAACGAAGAAGCCACGAAAAACTACCGATCAGAGCAGCCGGCCGCTAATTCTTGTCCAGACAGCGGCCACTTAGGTAATATCTAGCTAGGGTGGAAAATTCTCCACCATAGGGACTCTTATCTCTAGTACCTCCCAGCATGAGTTGCAGAAGTCACTGAGACTTCTCAGACGATGGGTGTAGGGCCAGACCGCTCATCTTCCTATCGGGGGAAGACAGCTTCTATTCCCGGTCCATCCACGCGTAGTTTGCGGCGCACAAAGTGGGTTCTACGAGGTATTTCTTGGGTCCTGTCGTCGCATTAAACTTCTCTTCCCCTGTTGTTTCCTCGTCATTCAAATATTGTGTTCACCCTTCCAGTCTCTTCAGGTACGCACGAAAAGAATAGAAAATGAGAATAAAAATAAAGATTTACAAAATTTCTCGACTCAGTTATTTGATTATAACTACTTGTAATTACAAATATCGTTTTTCTACAACCTTTACTATTTCTTATAGATTAGTATTTTATGTGAACTTTCGTTAATATTATTCATTGCTTAAGATATTTCTTCTCGTTCCCGAAAACCTCTGAAAACGCTCTCGCCCACTGCCATGCTTTCCGGGAGAAGCTCACTGAATCAGGTTATAAATCAAATTCTTTTTGGAATTCCTGGTTACGTCCCGCGCTAACCTATTGCTGTGAGTTCCTTCTGCAGCAACAAGAAAATTATATAAAGCGAAACAAATTGGCATTCGAAACTCTCTGGAATATCAAGGAAAAACGTCGAAATTAGTTTAGCTTCAAATTGTTATATAATGTTGACCTCGATTAGTACGGATACTTTTTCTTTTAATTGGACGTATATTTTGATAAATGTTCTGCAATATTGCTTGTTAAACAGCCAAAAGTTTACTTTTGGGCTGCAGTGTAGCCCGTTTAAACTAGTTGTGATGTCATTTGCACGTCATAAAAAATAGTGACGTTATTTGTGAGTTGGCAGGAAAATTTACTGTATCCCATATGTAACCTCCTTTAATATTCATTTATTCAATACCTGGGTTTGGCCCAGACCCCTCTGAAACATATTGTTGGAGAGACTTGTTAAAATCTTTCACGAGGAGTACTGCAGTGAAGAAATCTCAACATTCTTTGATATGTTTGCCTATTAGACATCACTTTCTGTAATCCATTGTGATAAGTCGGAAAATCGACATTTAATTTGAATGGGGAAAATGACTACAAGAGTCTGTAGTACGATGCAATTATATGCAGGTTTGACAGCCAAAGAATATACGTTGTTAGGACAACAAACAAAGTGTAGTATTCCATGTTTGGTGTCATAGCGCTGTTTATTTGGGGAGACACGGCTCCGGAAACATTACATGCGATAGGTATGGAAATGGCATTGAAAGTTGTGATTCTGTAGGAAAGTTAAAATAATCACTCTTTTCAAAGCTTCCAAACTAAACACACGTAAGCAATCGATGCGATACGAATATTTTTTTCAGCGAAGACTGGGGTATTAGTTAAATTATGGCGAGGAGGGTAACTTATGATTAGTTTCGATAGCTTGGCATTATGCAGAGTAAAAGGTTGAAGGTGCTATTCACATTGAATTATAATTGTAATTTTTGTTAATATAAGTTGTGATTTGAATTCAAATAGACTCCGTGTTTCGGAGGGATTTATATTAGGATAATATAAATAGTAGATGGGGAGGAATTTTTAATAAGACAGCTGGAAGTAGCGTACGCGAATTAATGTAATAGAAATTACTGAATCGTAAAAAAGTTCCAAATAGTCGAGCATATTCGGGGTACATTTGTAATATATCCTAACGACAGGCAAGAGCGTGATAATATGGGTATTGATGACATTCTACGGACAATATCGAGTTCGAAGATATCAGAGAAGAACATCTGAGTAGTCGTCGCAGTAAGCTTACGAACGTTATTCTAAACCGTAGAGTACTTAGATTGTACAGAGGAAAAGTTAATCACTTCATTCATGAGCTCAATAGAATTTTGTAAGAATGTGAGAAGAAATGTTAAATTTTAGTTTTTGAGAAAAGAAAAAGCTGATAATTTATAGTGGTTTCCATCAATTCATTAATTAGTTTTAATTCACAGATCTTCCAGGAATTGTAATTCTGTAGAGAATTACACATCCACATTCAGCGAGTAAGAAGAGAAATGCTGTATGTCGAAATCCATGATTAAATTTAGAAGTGAAATTAAAATATAATAATATTTTAACATTGAGAGAATTTTTTAGCATAGCAAGGCAACTAAAGAAATAATATTTATAATAGCAGATGAAGTAATTCCTTCATAATATCCATAGGATTGTTTGTAAATTGTGTCAAGATTTATTAATAATATCAGTAGGAAAAGTAGGTGTATCACACTATGATTTATTACGTTTTTTGTGATGTCATATCAAAGAAGAGTACTAAAGACTCCAGATAACACGTGAATACAGCCATAACGGATTGAGAATTATTTGTTTTTGTTATACGAGAAGACAGTGATTCCTTAAGCTGGTTTAGAAGCCAAAATATTATTTAAGTACTTTCGTGCAGTATTTGTGTTCTAAATAATCTTAAAAAGTATTTAATTCATTAATGGTGTTATTCATTCTCTGCGCTTCTGTAATGATCAGAGCGAATTGCGAACAACTAGTGGGGCTGCAGCCGCAAAACTGCTGTTAAAAACATCCAAAACAGGACTATACTACTCCAGAACAATAAAGAAAATACTCTTATGAAAGTACAATAATTTAAATATTTTAACAAAAACAGTCTTCACGAATACTGGCGAACGGTAACAAAATGCTATATGCACAGTTCAACAGTTCTTCCAGGAATAGGAATTATTACGTTTCATAAAAACGTGAATTTAAAAAAGTTGCCGCAAATATTTACCATATTTAGCAAATAAAAAATATTTAGAGGCGGGAGACATCTTTCTTGGAGTTTTGCTGACGCAGATGTCAGCTGCGTCGAAAGCAGTGACGCACTGACTTTGAGAAATCAGTCGGTACTCGTATTAAAAGAATAGTCGTAATAACACAACCAAAATTCGAATTTATCTAACAATGATCTGTTTCAGTCTCACTTATGCCTGTCAAATTTGGGGTTACGCTTCTAAAACATCTTTTATCAAAATTGAAGTATTTCAAAATTAATGCTCAGAACTTGTTTAAAACCGCCATGGTTTATTCCCCATGAACAAATTCGTAACGAATTACGCATTCTACCTATCTAAAACGGTTTTTTACAACTCTCCACTAAATTTGATTCCCATATGAAGCATATACCATCTGCATTCCTTCAGCCAGGAAAACACCAAAACAGAATCAGACGAAAACTTCCGAAACATTTCTTTGAGCCTTCTTAGCCTTTGTAATCAACAGTAAAGCTCACCTACTACAAATCAATTTAATTTATTTTTTATATAATGCATTAGCAACATATTGTTTATCCTTCAACTCTAAAATAAACTGTATATTTCTTAACCTTCTGCCGAAAGCTTCACAGGCTAGTTTTTATTGAATATCAATATTCAATAAAAAACACAATCAAAATATTAAAATTTTTCAGTCAAAATAGAAAGTGTTTCAGTTTTGGAACTGTTGTCGAGTTATTGGGTATCTAACGAAACAAGAGAAACCTTTCACATAACTGTAGACTGCAGAGTTTTCTTTCCATTATCGCCCGCATTGGAAATCAGCGATATAGATTTTAGCAAGTCGTTTTACGTTAAAGACATCTACCGGTACTTTTATTGTTCACTAGCGAAATACCCGTTGGTTCCCGGGTTTTCTTCATATCCAATCCTCGAAAAATAGGAAAAAAATCAATTTTATGTAAACCACGTTGTTTAAGATAATTATTTTTAATGTAATTTGTTCAAATTTTAATATAATACTATCATTTTCTTTCGTTTTATTTTACATTACATCGCTATTAGAGTAAAACTTTAATCTTACGCACTGCTATTGGCATGTGGTTCTATTAGATACCAGTTCTGCTGAACTGCTGCCGATGGAATACATTAAGAACCACGTGCTCTTAGCGAGAGGCGAAAAATAATGATCGAGCTGTATTTACCAACATAATTTTTTAAATGATTAATTTCCCGCATTTGTGTTATATTAATACTTTCCAAAGATTGCAAGGAGACTTAGACAACCCAGAAGAAGGCCCTGTAAGAATTTCGTATCTATTCATACACTACTTTTTGCAATATCGATGTCGGCTACATGTCGTTGAATTCACTTTTATTAGTATAGATTTCGAAATTCCCGAAACTTGTTAATGGAATACGGATTAGCATATTCTGATACAGCGAGCCACTCCGCCCGGGCAGTCCAAGCCCCGATTCATTAATAAATCATTCTGGGAGCGTCAACTGCTAAGGTCATTAGTTCCGTTTGTTTGTATAGTGAATGCTTTTATCGTGTCTTTTCATGCTGGCTGGCGAGATCCCGCGCCAACCTACATGTCGGCTTGTAGGGTTTTACTCGTCCAGGTATCTCCCAGCAGTGAGAACCGCCCCAGCCGGAGCAAGGGGTCGTCCATAAATTACGTAACGCTAAAGAGGGAGGTGGGGGTCTGAGGTAGCATTACGCTGCGTTATGGGTAGGGGATATTAGTTAAGTGTTATTTAACTTCTTTTTAAACTTTTCATAATTTGATGAAATAATTCCTTTGAGTCCTTCCTGTACTAAAACATTAAAACATAAACTTATTCATTTCTTTTAAAAACATGATAAACGTAAGCTATTAGTTGTAAATTGTTACCAGAAATGGAAATATTTTTTCAACCTTATTTTTTTGAATCTGTAAAATTCTGTAATCTGTAAAAGAAAATATTCAACACTGATATGAAGTATATATTCTAGAATCCAATTATATTGGCGGTATAGACTCTGGCTCTTGCATCATACATGGCGACGTATACAAAGCTTGTGATCAACCAATTCTTGCCCAAACATTCTTCCTTCACCCACAACTTGCCCCAATCTTATTGTTACGTGCAGCCAGCATCGCCAACTAATTTGTACTTTAATTATCAGTAATTACTTTAATACACAATAGAAGTAAAATAAATACAAATAATTTGTACTGTGCTATAATTTATTTTCACTTTTTTTATTTATAAGGGGGAGGGAAATCGCAAGCGTTACATAATTATTTAGGGGGGATCAAGCGCACGTTAGGGGTGCGTTTCAAGCGGGAGAGGGTGTATTGAAAATATTCCAAAGTTCCGTTACGTAATTTATGGACGGCCCCCAAGCTCTAAGCTCCTGACGGGTCTCCCGGCATGAGTGGAGAAAAGATCGCGCGCGGTTCGTGGTCCGTTTGTTAGGGTACTGCTCCGGCATTCGCCTGGTGTTGATCGGAGAAACCATTAGGAAAACTACCGATTAGAGCAGCCAGCCGATAAAATGCTTCTCCCGACAGCGGATGAATTCGGACTAACTAGATAGCTAGTGTCGAAAATCCTACCACCGACGGGAGTGG
Organism: Gryllus bimaculatus; assembly: GCA_017312745.1. Lineage (NCBI taxonomy): Eukaryota > Metazoa > Arthropoda > Insecta > Orthoptera > Gryllidae > Gryllus > Gryllus bimaculatus. The sequence continues at coordinate 3,105,011 of BOPP01000078.1, read as the reverse complement.
AACCTCAGAACCCGCAGGTCAGAGGCACTACAGTGACTTCAACTGATGCCCTGAGCCACCAATGCTTGCCCTAAGCTCCGAGCTCTGCCGCCGGGCGCGTTCAGTTGGCCCACCCGCGGGGCGATGGGGTTACGGAACTGCGGGTCCTGTGTCGCTCGCCGCTCCTTTACAGCTCGCGTAACAGTGGAGCTCGCCTTCTTAAGTTCTTCACCGACTCCTCTGCTTTCCGCTCTAGTATGCATGCCTACGCTGGAGGACGATTTCCTTTCGATTGTGATTGAGTCTGATGTTTACGCCCCTCCCAACTGCTTGCTCAAAGGCACTGCTCCCATCCAGATTCAATACAGACATGGACGTTTCCTCTTTTTGTTCTGCGTCGCCCCTTCATGCCCCGTCATGTTATTAGACTATTTATTCTATTTCCCGAAGTTGTCAGCTTGCTCTCTCGGAAGGAAGATTCCACGATGTCCTTATTATTACCTTGCTATTCCCTTTGTATTTTGAATGAACAAAACGGATGAGGTGGATCAGGGTTACTGCATTCTTGTGGCATTCTGATCGGCGGTCACGGAATATACACACTAGCTACGAGTAAAAAGCTGGATTAAAATTCAGCCGCTGTGTCGAGACTAAATCTGGCGGCCGGTTCCTCTGATCGGAAGTTTCCGTCGGTGGTTTTCTCCGATCAATTCCAAGCGAATGCCAGGACAGTACCTCACAAACGGGCCACGGAGCGCGCACGGACACGCACTATGTTTGATTCCTCTTCTTGTGTCGTCGCTGTGTCGAGGTTAAAGCTTATTCGCTCTACTTGGGCGAGATATCTGAAGGGCGATATCCCGCAAACACAAACTTCGCATTTCGACGACGGTTATAACGTTCCAGTGAAATAGGTACACACACCACCTCCTCTCTGGATATTACATAATGAGCATACCAGATAAAGCGCACACGGGTATAAAATAACCAATCAATTGAATGAACAACCATCAAATCTCGAGGCCGAAATTGTATTTAACATTTTGTGTAACTCAAATTTTGTTCTTGATCCTGATATTGTGTATTACAAATATTAATTATTTTCTATTGAATATGTATTATTTATGTTACATAACAGTTATTGATTAGACTTTTACGATTTTGGCTCTAAAACTTAGTGCAAATCTCTTCACGCTAAAGTTTTCAAGAATTCTGAAGTCTTCGTGTTTTGCTCTTTTTTAATAGGTCATTCAACTTATTTGCCGACTGTCGTCTAAGGAGCCCATCCATATACGATCAAGTTGGGGTTGTGGAACCTTTGACCCTCGGTTGTACTCTGTCGCCGCTCCTAACGCCCCACTCTTCCATTGCTCCATTAATTGACGCAGGCTCGAGGCATGAACCACCACGCGGACTTCCCAACGCCCCAGTGCGTCACGTCTTCCTCTTCATTTACCTTGGATGTCTTGGTGCTTCCATCAGTCTTTCTTCTCCCCCACCCAATCGAAGTTTCTCCTTCCTCCGCCTTCCTTGGGTCAAAGAAGTCATCCAGGGGCAGTGTGCATTCCCCTTACCTTCTGATATTTTACCATCCCGTTTAGAAGTTATCAATATTAGATTTACTTCCCTCACCGCAATACTTATCAGTCTCATAATCTGGGGTTTCGAATAACTACGGACGCAGAAATACGAGCATTTTCTTATTCGATCAGGCGAATTGTACTTAAGTTTCCACTCGTTTCATAATTGATACTTTAAAAAAATGTCATTTGTATGTAGGGACAGGGCGATCATGTGAGACGAGGGCGTTTATTCAGTAGCAATTCGAGGCGAAGTCCACCATCGCATTGCCCTACCCGCGCACATCCCCTCTTCCACGCCCTTCGCTCTTCGCCCCACGCCCTCAACCACCCCGCCCTCCACCCCGCCCTTTCCCCTCCCCCAACGCGTTCCCCCACTCTCACCCTCCCTCCTCAACTGCCAGCCGCCCACTACCTCTCCTATCTTTGCCCCTCGCGACTCCCTCTCCCCGCTCACACTCTCTTGCAGCCTCCGCGCCCTCCATTTTGTGCCTAGCTCCTGCTGACTCCCCTTTGCTCTCTTGTCCACTCGCCCTCGTCACCTCCGCTTGCGCGCAACACTCGCCCCGCGCCGGAGGCGGTCGCCCCGCCCCCTCCGGGCGAGATCCGAATGTCAGCGGCGCGGTGTTGGGCGCCGCGCGGGTCGAGTTGCCGCTGCGGTCACGCCGCACGCACACGCAAGCGCCAAACGCGGCGTCGAGTTGCCATGCGGCCTCGCGCCTGCCGCTACACGCCGTTTTCGCGGGCTAGCTCACGCCCACTCACGCCCCGCCCACGGAGCCCCACCCGCCCACTCACGCCCACTCACGCCCGCCCCCACCCGCCACAGAAGTCACGCGGGCCGTCACGCCCGCCCACGACGCCCCACCCGAGCCTTCAGCCCTCACGCCCGCCCCACCCGCCCACAGACGCTCACCCCCGCTCCACGCCCGTTCACGCGACGCTCACGCCTAGTGGTTCGGGGCTCACAGTGCCACGCCCGCCCGCCGCCGCTCTCGGCCGCCCCAAGCCACTCAATGCCCAACCCACGCCGGCTGACTGGCCCGCCCACGGTCTCTCGACACTCGCACACGCCGCCCACGCGCCCCACTGTTCAGCAAATCGACACCGCAAGTCACGCACCGCGAAATCGCACGCACCGCATGCCCACGCACCGCAATCCACGCACCGGCAATCCCACGCCTGCTCCTAGCGCGCCCGACGACCATCAGCCCGTCACGTCCCCGCCTACGACCGCTCACGCCCTCTCTCACATCTCGCACTCGCCGATGCAAAATACTACTGAGCAGGAAGTAAAAAAATTGATAAGCAAAAACAGCAATTCAGAAATGAAATTCTGGATATGCTGTTGTAGTAAGAAATGACAACTGGCCAGTTCACATAACCCCAAGATAGTCCACTTTCTCGTACTTAATGGCGAGTGAAAATAAAAATGGCCCTGACTACCGCCGTCCTTTGAATGGGACGGGAGTGTGCAGAATCTGTGGACGAGCAATTTGGAGGAGGAGGGGCTTGTGGGTAAACGGAATTTATGAAATCGTATGAAACATGATAATTTGATTCTAGAAGTGGAAAGACTGAAGATTGGTATACTTGATCTTCCTGAAGTACGGTGGCTAAACTCAGGCAAATGTGTTAAAAATGTGTGATGTTTTGCTCTGGCAGCAATATTCAAGGTCACTTTAAGGGTGTATCTGATGTAATTAAAACGGATTGGCAACCAAGGTAACTGTTTCATTTTCAGATACATGCTTTCTGCTGCAAACGGAATGGTATCCGATAAATGTCAATGTGATACAGATCTATGTTCCAACTGCTGTTAAATCCGATATGGAAATTGAAAAGTTTTAGGCAGATATTGACCAAAATGCTAGATACTTGAATATCTTCTCAAGATTAAGACAGATGTTGTATGCAATCAAATAGATTTTATTTTGATTAAAAAACGTTGTAGAAATTCAGTTATGAATGCTAAAACATATCATAGCGGGACATTGCCTCAAATCATAATTCTGTGTGGTTAATATAGTGTGAAATTGAAAAGACCTTAATCACATAATATAACTCAGAAAATGCAATTAAAAATTGTTTAACTTCGATAATGCGGTCCGACAAACCCCTTGCAAGCTCAGTGAACAAATACATAAGATTCAGGGGGGCTAGATTAATGAAGATACGGAAGACTATTTCATGCAAGAACAACAGCGCGAACATTGGATGGCCGATAAATTCTTACAATGGAGGAAAAAGTGAATGGTATTCCTATTTCTGGTAAACGTTCTCCGATGATTGTTATCGTTATAAAAAGTGTAGCTTATTTCCAAGAGCTAAAGCACCGAATAAATCAAGCTTGCAAAATGTATGAATTATAAATAAGTGTTCATAAAAGAAAGTCCGTATTAATTAACAAGAGGTAAGACCATTTCAGCTGTTCATAAATGATCAACTTTTTGAACAGGTTTTAACGTTCAAATATTTGGATCAGACTGTAAATGAATCGTTGACATCAGATATTTTTATCAGGACGAAATTGAAATTGTAAGATCTACATTCAAGAAAATGCTGAGTTGTTTGTGAAGCAGAGACTTCGGTTTTACTCTCACATGGATATTGGCCAATTGTTACGTGCCAGCTGTTTTCTTTTATAGCGCCAAAACGTTGGCATTGAAAACAGCTTCTATTGGCAGATTGGAGGCATTTGACATGAGATGTTTAGGAGCTTGTTGAAAATGCCCTGGGCTGACAAAATGCGTAATATCTATAAACTGGAATGGAAAGACGTACGTCGTGTGGCATACGTGAAATAAATAATAACAAAAAAACACTATATCTTGAAAACGTGCATAGAAACCCCAAATATTATCTAATACAACTGATAATGTTGGGAAAATTTCAGGGTACACAGGTAGTACGTTGGAAGAAGACCTCCTAGTTCGCTAACATCCGCAAACGGGCAGATATTTCAAGTGAATCTGGCATAAGACAGAGAAACGTTTGAGCGAGTGTTCGCCGACCTTTAGAAATGGAAAAAAGACTTTAAAAAGATGACGACACCGATCCCGTTGGGAGTTCCAGGAAAGACGTCAGTCTCTTTTCCTTCCAACTCCCCCAATACTATTTCTTCTTCTACCTTCTTCTTCCCGCCCTACAGCGAAAGCACTAATTGCAACCTTTCAGTTCTTGCTATTTGCTATGTAATAATTGTTGGACTAGTTAATTGTATACTTATATCAAGAAAATACTGAGTAGAATTGAAATAGAGCATAGAGCACTCTATATTTCTTTTTTTGTAATGACATTAAAGGCAATTACATTATTATTGGTTATGCAAAATACCTGTAATCAAAATAATCATATTCGTAGGGGCTACTAACTACGCCGGACCCCGCGCCGCAGTAAAAAATCATAAAATATCTATTACGTGTAAATTAAAGTGAGAGTATGTAGAATACTACGTGCCGTATAAACGTTTGGAGGCACTGAACTGATTGCTCTTTTGTTGGCATAAATACTTTTGGGTGCCGAAGAATCAAAACTAGCGTAGTAATTTTCAACATGTTACTCCTAGGTGTGTTCAGTCCAACGCTCATCGCATTTGGGCGGCATTGTTGGCGTATGCCGCGGGGAGGGGGGACGAGCTGGTGATCCGAGAAGAATGGAAAAGAAGCGCGTCGGCGGGGCGGGAACGGGGTGGATGGGCGGTGTGGGGTTGGGTGGGGGAGGCTGCTTCAAAGATGTTGGGGACAAATCAATACCTTTGCAAAGTTCACCAACCAGATAGTATTGTCTAAAATTGTCTGCAGTCATGAGTCTGCTTTTTAGAAACAAATCATGTAATTGAAACAATAAAAAACTAAATATGTAGTTGTAGACAATAAATTTTCAAAAAGTATTAAATTCTATAAGGTATCGCTTAATTTTTCAAAAAATGATTGTAATATAATTCGTGTTTTTTTTTGTTCATTTGAAGGATTTTTCTCCAGGGTGGTCTTCAACATGATTTTGTACTTTAGAGGCCTACAATCCGTATTTCAGTTGGTAAGAGCTGATTGTAGGACGTGTGACGAAGATCCCAAAAACCCTAGTGGTCAACAAGGCACTGTGCAAGCTGGTGATGGCTCCATAATGGTGTAGGCTATGTTTACATGAAATGGACTGAGTCATCTGGTCCAACTGAACCGATCATTGACAGGAAATAGTACAGTTCAGCTACTTGGAGACCAATTACAACAATTTATGGACTTCGTGTTTCTAAACAACAATTACATTTTTATGGATGACAATGCACCGTATCACTGGGCGACAATTGTTCGCGATCGGTTTGAACTGAACTGATCGCAATTATGGACTGTTACAGAAGTAGCATGGCTCAATATTTCTGCAGGAGGCTTCCAACAACGTGTTGAGCCCTTGCCGCGTCGAGTTGCTGCATATAGCCGGCTAGGAGTTCCGACACGATATTAGGAGATATCCCGAGACTTTTCTCAGCTCGGTGTAATATCATTACTGGCTTGGATGACATTCTGATTTTTCTACGAATTTTCAGTCACATTTGGGAAACAATTGGCAAAACATATGAGTAAAAAAATAGAGGATTTTTCAACGTTTGAGTTATTTTCCTTCCTTTGTTTCTTTTAGGTTTCATAGGCAGGCAAGCAATTAAGGATTAATCAAGTCTTAAAATTAAAATGTATAATTAAAATCATATTTTAAAGTGCATTTTATTTCTAAAAGATTTAGAAAAAATATTCAAAACAAGGAAAACTCATTGCAATATATTATTCAAAATCTCAAATGAACTGACTACGCTGGCAAGAAAATGTTTTGTACTCACCTACATCACATACACTAGTTTCCGATAGTAATCGTCACCATACCTGCAAAAGAAAACGAAATCTAAATAATAATACGAATATAATATTTCACATATTACTGAACAATTTTGCACCAACATCTTTACTATTAGTTAAATTTTATTCAATTGTTGAAAATATATGTTACAATCTTTTCGTTACTAAGTATTGAATTACTTTTATAAATCTGCAATTTAAGCACTTTTTATTTATAAAAACATGCTCTTACAGTGAGGTACAATAATTTGATTTTTGTACAACTAAAGATCTGCATGTACATCTTTAGTTGTACAAAAATCAAATTACTGTACCTCACTGTAAGAGCATGATTATATATATATATATATCAACACATTCAAATGAAATGCACATTTTCATTAGAAAATTTGAAGCCGATTTTTAAGAAAATCTCGTTTAAGCGGTTCAAAACGTGCATTTTGAGCTCATTTTCACTTGTACAATCTTCGATGTTTTAGAAACTTGCTCAACAATTATTTGAAGGACTGTTGTTAGTATTCGAGGGTTAAAGTTCAACCAACCATACCAATACTCTGCGCAGTATAACAGATATTAAAGTATAACAGATTTATTAAATGTAGAAAATATGATCCACACAATAATATTAGGAAATTATAATGAAATTTGATCTTGTTCCTCACCTCCTTCTTACTGTCAATGTGTCTGATAGACTATATTATTGTTGTACATTAAGTAATTTATTTCAGGGCGCGCAATACAGAAGGTGCGTAAGAACTCTCATCTAAAGCAGATGTGACCTCCAAGGTCCTTCAGGGAAGTGTGTTGAGGTCGCAGCTGCTCTAGACATTCATTAGCGATACTGCTTGGGAATCAAATCTAAAATTAGCTTTTTCGTCGACTATTCCACTCGTGAAATTAAATAATAGTTTTTAACTATACATACAAAATGCCCCAATCAGGGCGGTGTATTTGAAAAAGTTTATCGCTTTTTCTATCCGTTGTTTCTTACTGCTCCACCCTATTGGCCAATCATAAACCGTGACTCGTGTAACTTAGGTGGTGGTATCAATCGCTACGTCCGTGTCCAATAAACTGCACATGTACTATATCATACCCTCTTTGATTTTAACGTCAACTTTTAGTCATTTTCAATATTTGGAGCATTTTTGAACTCTATTGAACATAATTTCATTCGTGGAAACTACCGTATTAAATGCGTTACATTACCGAAATTTTTTCGTATTAAATTAGTTTCATTTGTTTTAAAAACCACTCCTGCTTAGGAAATTCTCAGATAAATCCTCTCCTCACTTCGCGATTCTGCGATTTATCGACAATTTCCAAAGTACTCGCGATATTACCTATGATCATAATATCTAGGAATATTATCTCCCCCGAGAATTATATTATTCAGTGAACTTAACTCAATATAAAACTCCTTCCCTGGCGAAGAGAGATAAAATTTCCCGAAGGATAGTAAACATTTTAATTTTTTATGGTGTTAGTTAATAATGAGTAGAATACACAATACTCATTACAGTAGCAGCAGTTGCATCAGTAGAAGTAGTAGCAGCAGTAAGAGCAGCGGTAACGGAACAGCTAGAGGCTGCTTTTAATACCCAGACACTTGAATGAACTCCAATCGCTGTATATCAAGTTTATTAAAAATGAAAGCCATGTCGAGCGAATCATAAATAAACTAAGTGAATTACCTCGATTGTTATCTTTCAAGTGATCCGGATATAACCAAATGTCCAATTTCCTATTTCTGTTACTACATTATTATCTAATAAAAAAGATAACATGGGCACGCTCAAATGATTTGAAAGGCAAAATGCAACACTCCCTGGCATTTAATTGAACTAGAGGGACAGTACCACAAATATTGCTTTTCCTTCTCTGACAGCAGGCCATAAATCATTTTTGTAGACAGGTTGAAGAGGATCAGTGGCACAGTTTTCACCGCGCTGCAGCGTCTCTGACCAAGAGGTCACTATATTGAATTGAATTAATGCCTTATTTTTCGTGGCGAGACTCAGGCCACACGAGAATGACTATTTTTTTCAAATATTGCTAATCTTGCAATTTTTAAAATGTATTATTAAAATTTATTTTTATTTGTTTTAAACTTTTACTCATCTTTCAACTATTAATAGTTAAAATGACGGGAAGGGATTCTGGAACTTAAGTAAACGTGCACAGATAATCTTCTCCCCCATACGTCACATACAGATTTTACTGTTTTTTAACTAAATGAATGTGAAATCTGAATCTTTTTGCAAAGATGCCGCGATTCCCACGTCGTCCTAAACTTTCCCTTCTTCCACACCACATCAAGACTCCGGCCGCCCAACGCATCAAGACTCCGGCCGACGCACGAGAGAACAACTACTGCGGGAACGCATACATTTGGAAGCAATCTCACAGACAGACATAGGGGCGGGCAGACGTTTTGCCGACAATCGATGTTTCGATATCAAGGGCACATAAAACATTACAGATTTTGACTACGCAACGTATTAGCCATTGTAATTTGTCAAGAAATTTGCTATTAGAGGAACTAGATTTATCCTCTTGTTCTTTACGAGGACCCAGCAATGACAGTTTTTCTGTTGCAAATTCACTGTTTCCCAGTGAACAATTACAATGTTTTTCTCCTAAGCAAGAAAGTAAATGTATCCCCCAAAAAACTTGTAAAACCTAGTGGTACTGAAACAGCACGTACTTTACAGCACGTACTCAGGGCATTACGCCCTGAGGAAGGTCGCAGAATGGCGACGGAAACGTCGGCACCTTCGCCTTGGACGTGGCGTCACCCGGACAGCGTAGTAAATACTGACTCCGGCCGCGGAAGCCTACGATCTCACGTACTTTCTCGCCCTCATTTTTACACAAAATTACGCGAAAAGTACTCACATTCTCGAAAAATTGTTCACGACCTAATTTAAAAATCTATCTTTAAGGAATAGATTTCATTAAGAGAAAAAAATCTGTATCTTGAATACTGTAGTTAGCAATAAGAGTTTTCTGTCGAAAATTCGCCGTTTTATTGGCGCAGCATTTCATAACTTTATCTCTTCTCCGTAAGGAGAAAATAAATATTGTATGTTTAGTTTTAAGTAGTGCAATCACTGTTATCAATCAAGTTTTAGGGATTCGTATTATTCCCGAAGGACATCATAGTATTTCATAGCATTTCCTGTCTCGAGGTGCCTTGAGAATCTGAAAAAAAAGGTTATTGAATTCTTTTAGAATATTACTACCTATATTCTTTTAGGATATTTCGAAAGATCCGACTAAAAGATGGTGCCTATCGATTTGTCTTGCTGAGAGGAATTCGATGTGCTATTGCCTACATCTTTAGGTGCCATAAAACTCCCCCAACGCGCGTTCTAGTCGCTAAAAAGCGTCCCCAAGAGGATATTAGCCTTGTAATGATGATGGATGAGAAAATGTTCAGTTTGTCACCAGTAGATCAAGACGTATGAAGATGCACAATCATTTATACGGAAAGGTGTACCGGAAGAGTTGTAATCGTGTCGGACAGACACAGCCAAACCATTCAATCTCTTACGCCCTACTGGTCAAATATATCAGTGTGCCCACTTTCTACAAATCATGAAAAATCGATAGAAATCAGGGAATTTCATTGCTCTGTAAAAGTGAGGGGGAAATCAGGGAATTTGTAGAAGAATCGTTTGAAGTCAGGGAAATATTTGAGAGGGAATAAAAATAGATATTACTCCTTAAAAACCAGCCTGAATTATTTACCTATAACGTTTCTCATCAAGCTTTTCAAAAACTCACGAATTTCCGCCCGAGACGTTGGACATAGCCATCGGCAATGACAAAAGCAAGTGAATAAAAACTGGTGTCATCACATGTGTGCTGATGATCTCCTGTTATATATTAGTGATACCCTTGTCACGTTTTTGAATTTGTTCCAATACGAATATCGTATATACGTATATTGAATATAGAAATATTGGACGTAACGAACGTAATATACGAATATTGAATTTGTTTCAATACGAAATTCGTATTCCCCGCAGGAGGAAACGAAGACGGGCAGAGGAGAGTAGTATATTTCTATTTGAAACTATTTTTTATGAATACTCTGGATCACTAATTTGGTTAGGAATATTGGTAAACAGGGATTAGACATCAAGAGAGACCATTAAATGGTTTGTTGATTGAAATGAATATTTTGTGTTTTATTAATAACATCATAGGAATTATTAATAGAGAAATTTTCATATTTTAAACTGTGTGAATGTATTAAATCAATATTGGATAATTTATAAAGGGGTTGTCTATTCCTGAAATAATGATTCTGAAAATAATTCCCTCTTTGTGTATTTTGGGGATAGCATATACACAGGTTGGCTGAGGTTATGAAAATTTATTTGTGTTCATAATTAGAAATATTTTTAATTTTCCATCTATTAACTAAGTCTTTCTTATCATTGATTATTTTATTAATAGGGTTAAATTGGTAAATTTTGTCTTTGATTTCCACTCAAAATCTCAGTCTTTTTGTCAATGTCATTATGTTTACCCATTCCCAAGTGATATTATTTTTCTCAGCTTTTGTAAAGAAAACATCAGGATGTAATTTAATATATCTAGATATCAACTTTATATTTTTATAGTGATATGATTATGATATTAAACGTGTTGGGTGTGTGATTGTCACTTGGTGATCTTTTGACTGATATTAACAAATTTCTAATTATTTTCTGTTCGCAAGGAGGTACTAAGTAAATATTGATTTCAAATATAAGAGTTCTATTTGATCTCTTTTATCTAAGTATGGTTTGATTGGACAAAAAAATTCCTTAATAACATAATATTTACTATTTGTGAAGGAATGTTCCCTTTAACCCGATATCCGATTTTTTTTAAATTCGACAATTTCGTACAAAATATAATTTATCAAGTTCACATCTGTGTAAACCATACAATTTACAGTAGATTTCACTGAGTAAAACGTGTTCAATACCAAAGCCTACATTATGTAATTGCTTATTAGTTGGGCAAATGAAAGAAAACAAACACTTTACATTGCTGAAGTTTCAGCCATTTATTCAAGGGCTACAAAACCGATAAAATGTTTTTTATATACCGGAATATGTATAGTGACCATTTTATATATATATATATATATATATATATATATATATATATATATATATATATATATATGTATATGTATATGTGTATATATAAATATACATATACATATACATATACATACACACACACAAATATGCATTGTTCCACGAGTTTTTGAGGTAAGGAAGATGGTTCATTTTCCGCTCAGTGAGTCACGGAGAAAGGCTTGTCCCTTGCGTGGAGGTTTTCCGCGAGAGGACGAATACGATGTCGGAAAATTCCGGGTCCTGTCGTTGGCGTCAGCAGCGAGCGCGTGGCGGCCGCGATGGCGGGAGTCCCCTCCGGGGGGAGGGGGGGGCGTCCGGGAAGGCCGGCGCTGACTCAACGCGCACATTTCCACTTCTCAATTACGTTCACGATGTTACGAAGAAAACCGTTGGTGTGTTGACTGAGAGAGTGAATATTTAGTAGTATTTAGTGCTTCCGGGCATGTCAACTTCTTCGATTAATGAAATAAGGGGTTTCCGCGGCCAGTCATGCAAACGATCTGGGACTGGTGCGTCTACCAGCCTTGAGAAAGACCACGACAAGATGGTGGAAACATCGGCACCGCTGCCATCGACGCGTGAGGTCCGCAACGAGGTGGATCACAGCGTGAGGTTCAAGGCGATCTATACGCAAGGTTGGCGGAGTTTTCCTTCTCCAGGTATCTCCGTCAGTGGAGCACGACATCTGCCGAGGCAATCTTTAAGCTCACCATTTAGGTGCCCATGCACAAGTGTGTCTAAGAGAAAAAGAGTGTGTGAAAGAGAGAGTGATAAGAGAGAGAGAGAGAGAGAGAGAGAGAGAGAGAGAGAGAGAACCGCAATAGGAATAAATCATGGACTGCAATTACGGGACAAATAACCGTAGCCGTTGACACGCCCGGACTCGTTAATCAATCATTGAATGCACTACACCGCCATTCATTTCGGAAGACCATTCAGTAGCTTAGAGGTTATTTGGGCTTCGACGGTGCTCCGCTGACAAGAGGCCCCTGGGGAGGTAAAACCTGCAAGTCAATCTGTAGGTCCTTTGGGTCCTACGGGAAATGCACACCACCGCCGACCTCGCAGCATTCGCTCCCTCATGGGACTAACAATCGGGGCCGGCGATCGGTGTTAAGTCCGAGTGAGTAGTTGACGCGGGTGGGGGTCCCTCCTTCCCTCTCCGTCGACCATCAAACATTTATATAAAGACAAAAATTTCATTTTTTTTTTCAAATTGTCAGGTTTATCATTAATTCGTCACTAAACCACATTTATTTTATGTAACTTGAGCAGTTTATATTTGCAAATGCAAACCCAGCGCTTCGCTTTGCATTTTTGATATAAACTCTTTTAACAATTTTTGCTAACTGATTTTGTTGGTCATGACCCTATAAATACTTACAATGGCAATACTGTTCAATCGATCTTGCAACATAGTTGCTCGCATGTACGTTTTTAGTCGAGAAACTTCGTTCATTACTGAGAAACTTCGTTCATTTCTGGAATTTGTGGTTTTTTATAATGTTTCTGTCACTCTAAATTCCGAGTGAGTATTTTATTCACACGGAATTTTTCGTGTGGGAATAACTACCCACCATACCCACATTATCCACCGGGCCTGCTAACGACCGAAGTAGATGACGCGCGCGCAGCACTAATTACTCTTACTCATTCACTCACGAACTTGCATTGACTTCGTTTGTTCTTCAAGCCTCGAGAGGATTTCGGCGACATTCACGTCATTCCTGCCAGTCTCGTGTCGTTTCCTCCCGAATTAAAGCCTTTCATTTCGAGCTTGGTTCTGCCTACTAGCTCACGTCATTTGGGGTTTACCTGACCCGCGTTTTCAGGTAAAGGTTCTTTTGTGAGTCCATCTCTGGGATGTAGCTTGATGACGCAGGTTATGTTACTTTCCAATATGTATTTTCTCTCTTTTTCCTGTTCCTTAATATCAATTTCCAACTAGTAATTCTTGCAAAATAACCCATTTAAATTTGCAATCTACCTGAGGAGTTCTTATAAGTTTAAATATCTTCGAAATGAGAGAGTCATTAGCGGCTCGTATTGAGTTTCGCGACAGGAATATAATTCAGACGAAATAATTCATTTATTTTTACAAGGAATTACCTGAAGTATCTATTTTACTAAGAAAGTAATGCACCCTCCGACTTTAGAAGAGATTTGTATGGTTTCGTAAGATACACAAAAACTCGGGAAAATTCAAAAATAATGAAACAGTTTGGACTTTTACTCAAAAATACAAATATTTTATTCTGAAATTGCGTATATTATCAATCAGCGCGTACCGCCCGAGTTCTCACACTCAGTGTGCCACTACGTACGATACAGCTATCCCAAGGGAGGGGCCGCCTGCCATTAGATATTTGCTATTCACGTACGTATTGGGTTATGAAAGAGAACTTTTTTTGAATATTTGTAAAGAAATGTATTGTGTGTATACTATACTATGTTATTGTAGAATTCGTTACAATTATTTTTGTTAAAATATTTAATTATTTTCAGTGTTATTCAAGAGTATTTAATCTGTTGTTGTTGTTGTTATTGTTGAGCAGTGTGCGAGCTACGTTTTTGGAAAACAATTTTGTGTGGCATGCTGCTGGGACGTTCAGAGAAAGCCGGCGCCTGAACCAGTATATTTACAGGGAACCTTTATTTCAAACAAACACACACACACACACACACACACACCTCCCCATATATAATAGGATTTATTTATCCATGTAACAGAACATTCGCCATTTTCGGCACACATTTACAATGTTTCTCTTCTTATGAAGTAAAAGTTAGGTAAGCAAAAAAGATGCCTGCAGTGAAATGATATTTGTAAATGTGAATCCGTACGTCATTGCAGAATTTGTTGAACCTCTCGGGAAAAATTATTTTTATTATCTTTAATTGAAAAACAAGAACAATGATAATGAGGCCTTACTACATTCATGTCTTGGCGGTCTAATTTCTCAAAATGTTATCACTTGTCATTCATGACAGGTTTCCATGGCTGTTGTGATCTAGTGACAATAAATTGTTCTTACTACAAAAGTATTGAATACACCCGCAAGAGCCAGCAGTAGTCCCGCCATGCCATGCCATGCCATGCCATGTCCTTTTCCCCAGCTCTTCTCGCTTAGCTTCATCTTCCCTCGCCCCGCCCCGCCACTCCGCTCCACTCCTCAACTCGTTTCACCGCAGACGAGGGAGCGGTGTGGAGAGAGGGGGTGTGAATCGGATACGGAGCAAAAGCCACAAAAGAACGCGCGGTTATGTGCGTGCCGCAACGCGCTTTCCTTCCTCGCTGCTCATCTCCCAGACTAACGAAGGCTGACGTCAGCGGGGGATGTACATGTTGAATCCAATTTCCACTGACACGGGGAGAATCGGTTTGTCAGCTAGGTCGCTTTTCAGACGCTGTCTGGAGGAAAATTCTAGCGGCCGGCTGGTGAATGCCGAAGTAGTGCCCTAACAAATGGGCCACGGACCACGCGCGATCTTTCCTACCTCTTCCTTGTTTTATCCCTTATACACTCATTCTCTGTGCACTACACTACCACACGTGCCGGGTGACCGGTCGGGAGCTTAGAGCTTGTCTCGGCTGGGGCGGTGCTCCGCTGGTGGGAGAAAATATTTAAAAGTTGAAAATTCGAAGATCACACACAGACACTTCATATTAATTTTATCCATAACGATTATTTATTTATTTAGTTATATCAAAAAGGGGGTCTAAACTGAAATGACTCCCAACCCGCTTTTTTTTTATCTGTCCCTGTTTATATACTGCAATACTATAAAATCAGAAGAAAGAAATATAATGTTCTGTTTGCAATTGAACTTGCGGCGTCCTGTGTTTTCACTGTCTCGCCCCTACCCTAATATAACGAGTGTTACCACCATCATTGCTTCTCTGTTCGGAGGTGCGCGC